>JAOTOM010002559.1:55000-108141 GCA_034440615.1 Ashinkailepas kermadecensis | reverse complement strand
TACTGCGAGTTATCGAGCCCTACACACGGCGAGAATCTAGCCAGCATTAGACGCTCTAGGACTTTTGATATGCAACACAACAGTGAAATGGGTCGGTATGACTGACCTCCTTTGGCGGCTTTCCTGGCTTGAGAATGGGGATGATAACACCTTTTTTTCAAAGCTGTAGGGATTGTATGAATTTCAAAAGAAAGATTGGAAAGTGCAGTGAGGGCAGAGAGTGCATAAGGTCCAAAGTGATGTGAGATGGAAATAGGTAATATTGTCCACTCCGCAGACACCGAAGGTTCCCAAGTCTTTGATGGCTCGTGCCACCATTTCAACATCGAAAGGAGGAGGGGTACTAGGGGCTTTCACCCTTTTTAACTTTCTCTGAATCCTCTTGTCGTCTTTCTTGTGGGGGAGGTGGGAAATTCCAGAGTAGTAGTTTATCAGTTCGTTGGCTCTACTCTTTACAAGCTCGGCACTTTCTCCTGGATCGTTATGGGTGGAGGGAGCTTTACGTCAGGACCAGCTGCTCCTGCTATTGACTTCACTTTCTTCCAGAAGCTCTTGGAGTCTACTCGATGATCGAGACTTGAGATGAGCTCCTTCCAATTTTCCCGCCGTCTTTCCATCAGGGTACTTCTGATTTCGGCGTTAAGCTTGGCTACTCTGTCTAATTGGGCCGTACCTGTGCCTTTGAGAGGTAGTCCCGCTCGGATATGAGGGCCCTGATCTCCGCTGAGTTGAATGGGTTGAAAAATTCCTCTTTCCAGTGGGAACGTGACGAGCAGAGGCTCTGAGCACTATTCTTCTTAAAGCCCCTTCTGCTTTGTTTATGTGGGAGAAAGACGCAACGTTGAAATATGGAAGTTTCTCTTCTAGCTCACAAGTGAAACCTTCCCAGTTAGCTTTCTTGTAGTTGGTGTGGGACGTCCGGGAGTTGATGTAGTTAGGTGGAGGGGCGAGGAAAGGGGCGAGGATAATGACTGGGTTGTGATCTGAAGACAGGGCTGGGGACACCAACCAGTCTAGTTCGATTGCTAACTCTGGGGAGCAGAAAGACACATCAGGAGTAGTTTCCGATTTATTTTGCGCCGTTATGAAAGGAGTCCTGGTGTGGGAACCGTCATTGAGAAGGAAAAGGGCCTCTAGATCCGTGCACACTGCTTCTCCTCGTGTGTCTGTGGCGCTTGACCATCTATGGTGGTGGTCATTTAGGTCTCCCATTAGTATCAAGTTTGGAATGAGGTACCCTCACACCTAATCTAACAGAGGAGATTAGGTGTGAAGTTTGGATTGCATGAGGTAGTTGGCGGTATGTAGAGGTTAACGATGTTGAGTTCTTGGTTTTTGAAGGATAGTTTGCATGAGACAAGTTCGGTATTGAGGTAATTTTGAGGTAACAGTTCACGGATTGAGACTGTGGTGGGAGCAAAAGGGTTGCAGGAGTTCACATAGTTAAGTTCTCCTCCTGTTCTTCCATCTGGGCGGTCCTCTCTAATAGGCGTCATGCCTGCAAGTTTCGGGGTACGATTTTGCTCTTTTAACTTGGACTCTTGGATGACCAATACATCAATATTTTCCTTCTGAACAAATATTTTAAGCTCGTCAGTCTTGTTCCTTATCCCATTGAGGTTGATCTGACTGATTTTTAGGGATTTTCTTGGGCCATCTCTCGGGATTCTGTTAGGGGGAGGGTCAGGAAGGGGTGTGACGTCACCGCAGCACGCGACAGTCGGCTCGGCTTCCTGCGACGGTTGCGCCGCTTCCGCCGCTCAGTGGCGGCGGAAGCGGCGCGCGTCCGGTCAGAACTAGCGTGGGAAAATCTCGGCCGCCTTGGGTGGGGGAGCGTGACCCAAGGCTCATCGGCACCGGCCCAACGCCAGGTCGGCACCGGCCCAATGTCAGGTCGGCACCGGTCCAAGGTCAGGTCGGCACCGGCCCAATGTCAGGTCGCCACCTGCCCAACGCCAGGTCGGCACCGGCCCAAGGTCAGGTTGGCACCGAACCAAGGTCAGGTCGGCACCGGTCGGAGGCCCAGAGCGGGTGTCCACAGCCGCTTACTTGTCATTTGCCAACGCTTATCTGCTGCTACAGAGTCAAGCACACGGAGGGGTGGCCACGGAGGGGAGGGGGATAAGGTGCCCGTCTCCTGACTGAAAGGTTGTGGGGCTGAGGTCCACGCGTTCCCACTCTTCGTCCGCGACCAATCGGTATGAGAGGTTGGCGATGCTATGTGACCGATAACAGTCGACGCGTCTTAAGGCTAATAACCACCACCAGAGCCAAATGCGCAATCAGTACCTGAACCATTCATAGTCTGAATGGTATATACTAATAAGAATGACTTACAAGCATAGAGACTATAAAACATATTCCTTTTTAATGCATTTTTATTTGGGAGGGCAACGGATTCATAATTATGCGCAAAAGAGGATGTATGTTGTTCGTATAGCCCATTCACGCCCTGAAACCTACGAAATTTCCGATTCGATTTTGGTAGGTGGCGGGTGGCGGTGATTGCTCCTCCAGTTAACGTGTTGTTCGAGTCCCTGGAATGAAATATAGGGAGGCGCATGCGCGAAAATCTTCTGTAATCCACCGTTTGAAATTCGATGACAGCCTTGTCGTCCATGTCTGCCCCTTATATAGTGAGTAACTAATGAATATCTCGGGACTGACTTGCCATGACATGTTGAACCCATGTGAATGCCGGAAACTGTGGCCGATGTTGTAAAAGTCGAGTGCCAAATTCGATGGGAAAGCTGAATGTTTCTTTGCATGGGTGCTCCTCATTTTATTGTATGTACATCCCGCGGTTTTGTCTCACCAATGGATAATGGCTGGGAATGTTGATTCCTGGTGTCGATATCAACTGATCCTAAGTTTATTTTCATTATTTTGATATCAGCGTATTAGTCAAGTCTTATGGGGTGATAATTAAAGGTTTTAATCAACAAGTACATTACGGTAATGACTCTCCCTTTCTTGGTTTGCAGGTGGGGTGCGAGTAGTTTTGGGGTAAGATGCCGTCCCTTCACCGAAAGGTTGTGGGTTCGAGTCCCACCTGGCGCTACTCTTCGCCCCCCCCCACCATCAGACCGGTTTTTAATCATTGGGCATACGGTCGTACGCGGGATGAAAAGAATGATCTTCGAGGCAGTTTTGGACACCAAAAAGGTAATTCGCTCCTCCCCCAATCAGCTGCACGAAGTGATACCAATGGACCTAACCCAACCTATCCTAGCTCACAAAGAATCAAGAGGGCCTAAGACGACATCCCCTAAAAACTGCGGCCTTAGAATCTGTATCCGCAAGTTCTCCGCCCGGGTGAATCAGTAATCCACCTGGATCAGCAAAAAACACACATCTGGATCAACCCGATTACACGTATCCGGATCAACCAGTTTCCAGGGTTTCACGAACACGACTGGATGGTCACTTCAAGTTCAATACAAATTGAGGCTGGGCTAAATTAAGGCTATTGAAAAGTCTTGTCTGAGCTCGTCGCGCAAAACTATGTTGGCTGTGGGGTAAGTGGGTGAGGTGCGCTCAATGTTTGCGATTCGGCTTCGGGTTGGAACAGCTTAGCATTGGAGGAGCCCATTGTATCATCGGAGGACCACGTGCCCATGCAACAACAAGCCCAGTGCCAGTTGCACACCTTCGTCAGGAAGTTGCATCTTGCTGCAGCGTTTCGAGGACGCCTTCATGCCGCTTCGATTCCTGGCTCGTGTTCCAATCGCGGCATCAACTGCGAAGTCTCGCCCGCGTCCTCTCGCAGCACGATTACGGCCGTCTGCTTCTCAGCCCCATCACCTCCCCCTTCCCTGATGGAGGGGAGGCAACCTCCCCGATCTGATCCCTTGATCACCTCCCCTTCCCTTCCCTGATGGAGGGGAGGCAACCTCCCCGATCGACCTTGATCTGACACCAGTGTTTCCGTTGGCTGTTGGCGGCGATCGTCGTCAGCTGAGCGTGACGTAGCCGGCGGACGCGTGCCCGTCAAGACGTCACGTGCACAGGCGGCTCCAGGACACCCAGGTGGGGAGGCGACTGCAGTATTTTTACTATAGATGTTGTTTGCAACGTCTAATTTGAAGAGCAAATTTTCACGTGCAAATAAGCTTCTTCTTTGCTTTACCAGAAGCAGAAAAGACATTTCAATGTCGCCACTGTGGCTGAAACATTTCGTATATCGGTGTCAACTTGTCACCCGTTGGGCTCTTGGCTCTGATCTGCAGCCATTACAGAGATCAAAATGGCTTCTGTCATTCTGATCTCTGTAATGGATACGTTGGATAGCCTAAAGAGGGCTGTGAAAGACTTCGCAGATGCCATGGACCCAGAAGAGGCGATCAGACCGGTATGTAAGCTCCGCGATCTGGTCGAAAATTGTTTGCAGAATGCGGGTCTGTGCTGTGAGAATGCAAGGCGGTCAAGCTTTCATGATGATCAAGCATTGTTGCGTTGTTCCTTGGTGGAGATATACTGCCAACGGTTGTCTGAAATGTTTTGATGTAGGTGGCTAGAAAGAGAATACTGCGTGTAAACATGATACGAGTGTTTAGATTGAGTTTAGCGGGGATATTCCTCGCAGTCGTTGAGAATAGGGATCATCAAAGCTTCGAGTAGGAATAACATGCCTCATCATAACCAACAATATTTGATGGTTTGAACGTGATCGAGCAGTTTTTGGTGTTTAAATTAAGCAATTTAATAACGATAGTTCTAATGGAAAAAAAAACATGTGCACCGGTCGATCGACTTCTTGGCCTGAAGCCACGTGCATGCACTGACCTCTTCTGCATGCACTGACCTCTTCTGCATGCACTGACCTCTTCTGCATGTACTGACCTCTTCTGCATGCAGTGACTTCTTCCACATGCACTGACCTCTTCTGCATGCACTCTGCCATGGCTTAGGTTCAGAAAGCAACCGGTTATAGTGGCGACTTGCAACCAACAAGGAAGATGGGGATGAAGCAGGCTACATTGCATGATATTTATTTTTCCACCCGTACGTTATCTGCAAGCATGGGAGGGGGCATCAGCGGCTTCGTGGGTTCTCCTGGTCCTCCGGGTCAGGGACAGAGGTCTTCAAGCGGTCAACAAAAAACAACATCCTTAGCTAGAAATTTACAGTTAGACGGCAAAATGCAGGGGTAATGAGAGCCACTGTGGCGCAACCGAAACCGCCGACTATCACGGTGAGTCTTGGGAACCGAAACGCAACATTTTCACTGCGGTTTGTTCCTCGTGATATACAAAAATTTTGAAGGATGATTACTAATACCGAGCCGTAGGAAGCTTTTAGCTGTCGTTAGCACTGTCGTTGCCGCGCTGCATCGCTGCAACAAGGCAACGAGTTAATTTTCCATGAGAGATGTATGATGTCAGCTACCACTCCCCGCATGTTCGACCGGCGATTAACTCGCCCGACATCGCTGCCCCCCCCCCCGTCACCGGTCGCCAGCCCCTTCGTCACCAGACGTGACATCAGGTCACCTTTTCTTGGGGTGGGGGCGAGTAGTCTAGAGGCAGGGTGCTCATCTTCGAATCGAAATATTGTGAGTTCGAGTCCCACATGTCGCTGCACTTCGCCCGCGACCATTCGACGTGAGAGATCGGTGACGCTATGTGACCCAGAACAGTTGATGTGCCAGCAACCAATGACCATCACCACCATCTTCCGCCAGTGGACGCCACCAATGACCACCACCACCACCACCATCTCCCGCCAGTGGACGCCACCAATGACCACCACCACAATCATCATCTCCGCCAGTGGACGCCACCAATGACCACCACCACCACCACCACCATCTCCCGCCAGTGGACGCCACCAATGACCATCACCACCATCTCCCGCCAGTGGACGCCACCAATGACCACCACCACAATCATCATCTCCGCCACTGGACGCCACCAATGACCACCACCACCACCACCACCATCTCCCGCCAGTGGACGCCACCAATGACCACCACAACCGTCTCCCGCCGGTGGACGACACCAATGACCACCACCACCATCTCCCGCCAGTGGACGTCCGCCTTTCGCGCCATAACCTCAGGACGTTCCACGAGTCCGCTCGCCCTCGTGTGTGGCGTCCGCTCTTCAGACGCGGTCCGTCGGCTTCGGTGCGTCTTGGCGTCTCGGCGCGCCTCTGTACCGCCTCTGTACCGCGCAGGTGCCAGGATACAGCCCGTGCGGCGGCCGTGCCGCTTTGTTTTGTGCCAATTACGACTGATTGGCTGGGCAGCTGACCTACCCCTCCCCCTCGCCAGAGCGGCTGGTGAGCGGCTGGTGAGCGGCTGAAATTATCGGGGTAGGCCGGGCAGCTGTTCGATGTGAAAAGTGCCGATAACTGTAGAAGTGGTCACAACAGGGAGAAGTGGTCACAACGGAGAACTGGTCACAACGGCGGAGAAGTTGCCATAACGCCGAAGTGGTCATAACGACAGATAAATGGCTACAACGGCGGAGAAGTGGTCATAACGGCGGAGAAGTTGCTATCACGGTGTATAAGTGGCGATAATGTCAGAGAAGTGGCCATAACAGCGAAAAAGTGGATCAGTGTGGATCAAGGTGGATAAGTTGCTATAACAGCGGAGAAGTGGTTGCAACGCTGGAGAAGTAATTACAACGGTGAATTGGCGGACGAGTGCTCATTACGGCAAATAAATGGCTACAACGGCGAGTAAGTGGCCATGAAGGCAGAGCGACAGCGGCTATTAGTAGGTCACCTGTAACTCAGATTAGCTGAAGCCTGAACGAGAGGGGATAATTTGAATCGCGGACATATCTGTGTCTGCGACTAGGTTGTCAGTGGACTTGAAATGGACATGGGTTGAATTGCATGGATTCAGATTGGATTGGATCAGATAATTGAAATCCATGTTTGCTGTACTCAGGGGTGTTGTTTTATCTCAATTCGAAGGGGTAAATTTCCCCTCAATGTTGGCTCCCCCCCCCATTTCAACTTTTAGCATGGGGTCCTATGGAGTGTGCCCCAATCCATTTGGTGTTGCCCATTGTCTTCATGTATTCCCCTCCCCCTCCCCTCTCCAATATTTTTTAAGTAACACCCGTGGCTCTACTTCTTTAGCAGCTATGGCTCTTGGTGCCCGCGAGTTTTCAATTAGCGTAGCACTTCTGCGTTGAAGGTGAAATAGGTTACAGTAATTAGCCGCCCCGGTAGCTCAGTTGGTTACAGCGATGGCCTGCACTGGTCTCCCCTGTCTTGGCAACACAGGGTTCGAGTCGCTTCACGCGCTCGCAGTTAGCCCCCGGCTGGGAGGGTCAGTTGGCAGCTGGCCCGATAAGGCCGGGGACGAGCTACCGGGCGGCCGTGTCGGTGCATTGACGGCACGTTAGTTAGTTAGTTATTTGGGCTTTACGGCGCTTCGACCAGAGTTGATCATTCGCGCCCATTGACGGCACGTTAAACTTTCGGTCAAAATTCTGCCGTTGAACTGGAATTCATGGATCGGGTGGTGGGGGCAGGATTCACGCAACAAACACTGCTTAGTAATAGAACCCTGGCTCATAAAGCCACCCCAGCAATAACTCGGATTAAATTTATAAATAAATAAAAAATAATAAAAATACCAGCATGTGCATATCCACCACTGGTACGGACATGCATACGGTTGAGGGACATGCGGACATTCATAAATGACATGCATATCTAAGATAGTCGAACTAATTAACATAGCGGGGCACCCCGCATGCGGCGTAAAAAGAAAGACGCATTCAGTATGAGAAAATCGGGATGTTTTTGTGCTGCTTGCAAACAATTACCGCGAACAGAATCTCGTCTGATGCTCGTGCGATGTATTAACCATAATCAAGTTTTTTTTTGTCCAGTACAATATAGTACACTTGTTTCGTTTTATATCTGATTTTTCGCATTATTCTGACAGAAAGCAGCTCAATATAATATTATCAACAGATTAACATGCTGCGAATTGCTGGAGGGCACACGCAATGGAGTGGCTCAGCAGTCAGAATAATCGAGGAGCTCACCCAAATAGCCCAATGCGCGACTATGCTGATGACTTTGTATGGGAGGGGGTGCAAAGATATGCAAATAGGCACCCATGCTAATCACGGTACCGGAGAGGCAGGGCAAGCTGGTCATTGCTAAGTGCCTTACAGGGACAAGCCTGTGGAATTGGCCACAAGCCTCGCTCTACTACACTGTGTTTTCTCTCTCGACGACGCTTCGTTCCGGCCGTACGTTTTTCCTTTTGGGCTGGCTACTGCATCAGAAATTGCACCACGCTAAACCAGGGTTGGTCAAGGACGAGCGGGTTAATGGTCAGCAGGCAATGACCAGCAGCAAGTCACAAATAATACTGGCAAAATGTAATGAGCAGACCCAAATGTGTGTCAGGCGTGTGCGGTACTGTAGAGCTGGCCGCGAATATAGCTACTGAATTGCTTTCCACAAAATGTATTTTGGTTGTTCGTAGTTACATGGTGTCCACTTGGTCAAAAATACACCACGTGAAGGAGTTCCAACGATAGGAATTACTCATGAAAGAATTTGGAACCTTCAAGGGTGCATGAAGCATGCCACGTTGCAGATTACGTTGTGCGTGTTAAAGGTAGCTAGCGACTGGTCGTATGTTTCGAGACCGGAACGAGAAAGAGCCCAATAGAGCGACAAGCGAGCCACTATCCATAGGCCGATGAAGTAATGTCAGAGGAGAGGCGCACTCGTTTGGAGGGGCGCAATTTCATCGGAGAGGCACCACTGCGAAAGTTTCTGGAGGGGCACCTCAGACTGAAACATTCGCTGAGCGAAAGAGGGTGTGGTGCACTCACGTGTACTCGGGCGGGGGGGGGGTGCCTCCTTTCCGACCAGAGGGGCTACACCGTCCTATGGGGAGGGGCACATGGACCCAGTGTATCCGACCACATGGACCCAGTGTATTCGACCACATGGACCCAGTGTATCCGACCACATGGACCCAGTGTATCCGACCACATGGACCCAGTGTATTCGACCACATGGACCCAGTGTATCCGACCACATGGACCCAGTGTATCCGACCACATGGACCCAGTGTATCCAACCACATGGACCCAGTGTATCCGACCACATGGACCCAGTGTATCCGACCACATGGACCCAGTATATCCGACCACATTGACCCAGTGTATCCGACCACATGGACCCAGTATATCCGACCACATGGACCCAGTGTATCCGACCATCTAACGGTCATTATCTAACGGTGTCCGGAGGCCAGGAAATAATTGGCAACATCTGGCATCTATTTCTTGCACGCGAGCACAAAATGGTTCAATAAAGCTTGACCTACTTGCTCCAAGAAAGGCATTTGCGATGTTCTTTTAAATCCACCATTGCATTACATTATATTTATTTCTTCAGTTCTTCCCTGTGTGCAGATGGCGATTTTGTTGCTTTTATGGAAGTGCACTATATTTTGGGAAGACGCATGGACAATTTGGGTGAGGAAGCTGGAGAAAGGGAAATTGCCCTCTCAGAGGCGAAAGTCTAACCGATAATGAGAAAGACACCGATGTTGCAGTGTTCTCTACCACTGGGATTGATTGCATTGTACTTAAGCTTATTTTTCTTACAAGGCAAACTTTTTATCCAGGGAGGAACGAACCCAGGGAAGGGTCCTGACCCTCCCGGAGCATCCAGCCGTGCCGTCGTGGTGGCATGTGGTTAGTGGGCTTCAGAGGACCCAGGAGAGATGCTGCTTTCCTTCGGCTGTGCACCTACCTGACGGTGCACCGCCTGCTAGAATTCGGGGGAGACGTTGGCACCGCGCCAGAATGTGTTCGCAGGTGTTCTGCTGGCTGCCCTGGGAGGGGGAGGGAGTGGTGTGGGGGACGCGGACCTACCAGGTTCCTGGGATGTTTTATCTGCGACGTGTGCAGGGTAAGGACCAACAATTGTAACAGTTGATTTTTTTGGTCCCCTCCGTCCACCTGCGGACATAACGATTTCCAGTAATTCACGAGTGGGTTTTCCCCACGCCATTGCCAACATATCTGCCCGGCCCAGCTCGCATTCCCCCGGCGCAGCCTTTATGAACATGACCCCACGGCTGCGTACCGTTATTACACGGGCCAGTGGCGCCTTCACCCATTCGCTGCCACGAGGCCATACTTCACAACTGCACAATTAGCCTTCTGGCGGAAGCCGTGGCGACCACTTTGCCGGCGCCCGCTTCCGTGGTTGCCATGACTACCGGGCGGGCGCGCGCGTGCGGCGGTGCGGACATCCGGCCGCCGGGCAGGTGCAGCAGAAGCAGCGGTCGAGGCCCGAGCAGGTGTGCTGAGACGTCGCGGTGCTGTATGCTCATTAGCGCCGGTGTTGCCGGGACGCCGCCGAGCACAGGGGTCGCTGGACGGAGCAGGGGTCACGAGGTGGACCGAGGTCGTGCGGTGGGGTTGGGGTACGGGCGGAGAAGTTTGCAAATTATCGGTGGGGCCCAACGTATGACGGCAATGAGTGTTGCCAATTTGGTTGGTGCGACCCACCCCATATGGTTCCATGCTAAGAGAGCAAGAAGTTGGTGATGATAAAGGCAAAGATGTCGTGAGCCAGGCCACACCAATAAATAGGAAACTTCACCCCTAGGTGAGTTAATGGTGGTGGGTAGGTCAAGTAGCGAGGTCAGTGTCGGAGGGGTCATGTGATGGGTGAGGTTAAGTAGTGGAGTGAGGCCATTTTGTGCAGTGGTGTTCACAATGTGGAGTGAAGTTGATGTGATGGCGTGTGGTCATATTTCGGAGTGGAGGTCATGCTGTTGACTAGAGTTCATTTGATCAATTTTTAGCTGATTTCAAATTCAGAAGCTTGGTATTTGTCTTAAACACACGTCTTTATAAAATTGGAGCCTCGGTGCATAGCTCGGGAACAAATCTCCTTTGAGTGCCATGAGCATATTGCCATTAACTGGCTAGATGAACGGAACAGATGTCTAGCTGCTCTTCATGTTTGTGTAGATATATAAATATATATATATATATATATATATATATATATATATATATATATATATATATATATATATACGAAACAGAATGCTTTAAATCTACAAATTAACACGTGCCGCGGGATTTACTTATTACTACAGGGTTGTGAAATACATGTCAATGAAACAGTCCAAAGTGCATTTACACACATATCAAAATATCGATCGGTCGTGGGTAGTCACATTCCGTCTTTATGATATCTAGACTCTGTATTGTGTCCCGCGCTTGCTATCTCAGATACAGATACGTGGAAGGTCCTGGAATCGTTCCGTAAAGCCTTGTATCTGGATGTCAAATAATTATCAATGGCATCTTGGACGTGGGCTCTGGCACTTTTCGAGAACCCATGGTCTCCAGTGCGCACATCTCCGCGCCCAGATGGTGTGATCCTGCGCCCAGAGCCTGAAAATACAGCATTTTGTGACATTGTACCTTGTATTCTACACCATGAGAGATCAATTTTTCCAGTGTGTATACTTGGTAACCGCCTATGGCCGCATCGAACAGACCATGCTCCCCTCTTCGCCGCTCCGAATCGGAGAATCCAGCTCTGGTTAGGAGGCTGGAGCTGCAGGATGTTCGTATGTCCACGTGAAGGTCCGCGTGACCGGAGCTGCAGGATGTTCGTATGTCCACGTGAAGGTCCGCGTGACCGGAGCTGCAGGATGTTCGTATGTCCACGTGAAGGTCCGCGTGACACAGGAGGTCGATGTCAACCGAAGTAGAACGAATGCGGACCACGCTTGACCTGATTCCTGGTCACCAGATGCACGCTGTCGCCTGGGGCGTCGGTGACAGTCGACGTGGCTGACCAGATCCAGATCGGTGGAGGACCAGTCTCCAGTCTCCAGTCTCCAGTCTCCAGTCTCTAGTCTCCAGTCTCCAGTCTCCTGGCGGCGGCGTGGCGGCGTCCGTCACGCGCGGCGGGGCCGGCCGGCGATGGCGGGCTGCTGATGGCGGGCTGCTGATGGCGGGCTGCTGATGGCGGGCTGCTGATGGCGGGCTGCTGATGGCGGGCTGCTGATGGCGGGCTGCTGATGGCTGCTGATGGCTGCTGATGGCGGGCTGCTGATGGTGGGCTGCTGATTGCGGGCTGCTGATGGGCTACTGATGGCAGGCTGCTGATGGGCTGCTGATGGCTGCTGATGGCGGGGCGCTGATGGCGGGGCGCTGATGGCGGGTTGCTGATGGCGGGCTGCTGATGGCAGGCTGCTGATGGCGGGCTGCTGATGGCGGGCTGCTGATGGGCTGCTGATGGCTGCTGATGGCGGGATGCTGATGGCAGGCTGCTGATGGCGGGCTGCTGATGGCGGGCTGCTGATGGCGGGCTGCTGATGGCGGGCTGCTGATGGCGGGCTGCTGATGGCGGGCCGCTGATGGCGGGCTGCTGATGGCGGGCTGCTGATGGCGGGCTGCTGATGGCTGCTGATGGCGGGCTGCTGATGGTGGGCTGCTGATTGCGGGCTGCTGATGGGCTACTGATGGCAGGCTGCTGATGGGCTGCTGATGGCTGCTGATGGCGGGGCGCTGATGGCGGGGCGCTGATGGCGGGTTGCTGATGGCGGGCTGCTGATGGCAGGCTGCTGATGGCGGGCTGCTGATGGCGGGCTGCTGATGGGCTGCTGATGGCTGCTGATGGCGGGATGCTGATGGCAGGCTGCTGATGGCGGGCTGCTGATGGCGGGCTGCTGATGGCGGGCTGCTGATGGCGGGCTGCTGATGGCTGCTGTTGGCGGGCCGCTGGTGGATGCTGATGGCTGCTGATGGCGGGGCGCTGATGGCGGGCTGCTGATGGCGGGGCGCTGATGGCGGGGCGCTGATGGCGGGGCGCTGATGGCGGGGCGCTGATGGCGGGTTGCTGATGGCGGGCTGCTGATGGCGGGCTGCTGATGGCGGGCTGCTGATGGCGGGCTGCTGATGGCGGGCCGCTGATGGTCGGCTGCTGATGACGGGTCGCTGATGGTCGGCTGCTGATGTCGGGCCGCTGATGGCGGGCCGTCGATGGCGGGCCGCTGATGGTCGGCTGCTGATGTCGGGCCGCTGATGGCGGGCCGCTGATGGCGGGCCGCTGATGGCGGGCCGTTGATGGTCGGCTACTGATGTCGGGCCGCTGATGGCGGGCCGCTGATGGCGGGCCGCTGATGGCGGGCCGTTGATGGTCGGCTACTGATGTCGGGCCGCTGATGGCGGGCTGCTGATGGCGGGCCGCTGATGGTCGGCTGCTGATGGCGGGCCGCTGATGGTCGGCTGCTGATGTCGGGCCGCTGATGGCGGGCCGTTGATGGCGGGCCGCTGATGCAGGTTCGTGACGCTGGAAGCAATCTTAGATTATTAAAGCTTCACGTCCGTGCTCGGATGCGGAAATGTCGACTTGTGATTGTCAAGTACGGGTCAAGTATGGGTCAAGTACGGGTCAAGTATGGGTCAAGTATGGGTCAAGTATGGATCATGTATGGGTCAAGTATGCGGGTGACTTGTGCGGCAGGTGTTGAGTTATAACCACCGAACGTCGATTGTGGCCTAGTGGTTGAACGCATCGGAACAAAACCCAAGGTTGTTCTTCTTTTTGAGAACTCTCTGGACAGGTTTGAAACATTTCTCCCTGTTCTTCGTGGCTTTGAATGTGAGCTCGGACGCCGGTTGAACGAGGGTTAAACATTGTTTTGGGGGTCATTGTAATAGTTGCTGTAGCTACCATTGGCTATTGTGTGCATGCCTCGTACTACTGGTCTATTACATGGAGGGAATCTTCCGGCAGTGATGTTCAGTCTGATACTGCTCCAGGGTGACTCAGATGCACCTCGCTGCTTCGCTGGACGACAACGCTCCACCGGCGTCGAGACGTGTTTTCCTAACTCAGCCCTGACGCCGCGGGTCAATGCATCCTCCCACTCACAAATTGTATCGCTGCATGTTCTCCATTGCTCGTCACCTTTCACAGTCTCATCAAAATGGAAGCGCTGATGCTTGCGGAAAAACCTTTTCGCACGATTGTCTTCAGGTTCTCAACAGTTGAAACCAATCCAAGGTATCAATGTTTATATGTTTAGATCGTATCTTTCTATGCAACTCTCCACACTCTCCACACATATGTCTGTCCATATCTAAAAACGGTGACGTAAGCCATTCGCTCTAATACAACTCCAAATACCGCCTGCGCAATGTCAGCGCAACGACGAAGATGATGCGATAACCGCTATCTTCGTAGGGATAACTGTGGTGCTGGTGTACATCGACCTCAAGGCCCCGAACATTACTTTGCGGGACACTTGTGATAAAATTCCTGTGGAACTTACTTCCTGGTTTCAACTACTCGCACGGTCATGCTTCGTGCATCGGTGTGACAGACCGAGAGTGATGCTGGAGACGATGATGGCGTGAGTGCAGGGGATGGCTGTAATGTCAGGTGATGACTGCGATGTCAGGTAATGACTGTGATGTCAGGTGATGACTGTGATGCCAGTTGATGACTGGGATGTCAGGTGATGACTGTGATGCCAGGTGATGACTGTGATGTCAGGTGATGAATGTGATGTCAGGTGATGACAGCGATGTCAGGTGATGACTGCGATGTTAGATGATGGTTGTTATGTCATGTAATGACTGTGATGTCAGTTGATGGCTGTGATGTCAGTTGATGACTGGGATGTCAGGTGATGACTGCGATGTCAGGTGATGACTGCGATGTTAGATGATGGTTGTTATGTCATGTAATGACTGTGATGTCAGTTGATGGCTGTGATGTCAGTTGATGACTGGGATGTCAGGTGATGACTGTGATGTCAGGTGATGACTGTGATGTCAGGTGATGAATGTGATGTCAGGTGATGACAGCGATGTCAGGTGATGACTGCGATGTTAGATGATGGTTGTTATGTCATGTAATGACTGTGATGTCAGTTGATGGCTGTGATGTCAGTTGATGACTGGGATGTCAGGTGATGACTGTGATGTCAGGTGATGACTGTGATGTCAGGTGATGAATGTGATGTCAGGTGATGACAGCGATGTCAGGTGATGACTGCGATGTTAGATGATGGTTGTTATGTCATGTAATGACTGTGATGTCAGGTGATGACTGGGATGTCAGGTGATGACTGTGATGTCAGGTGATGACTGTGATGTCAGGTGATGAATGTGATGTTGAGTGATGATTATGTTGACACGTTATGACTGCGGTGGCGGGTGTGACAAAAGTTGATGACGGTTGAGGACGGTTGATATACTGTGTGATGATGGATGTGATGACGGGTGATGAATGTGATAACGGGTGTAATGAATGGTGATGGCGGTGTGATGATTGTGTGATGGCAGGTGATGACTGTGAGGACTGTGATGGCAGGTGGTGACTGTGATAGCGGTTGATGACGGGTGGTGACGGGTATGGACTGTGTGTTGACGGGTGGTGACGGGAATGGGCTGTGCGTTGACGGGTGGTGACGGGTATGGGCTGTGTGTTGACGGGTGGTGGCGGGTATGGACTGTATGTGAAATATTGTGAACTAATCTAAAAACAGCAGCTGCTCAAAGCATTACGGATTGGTTTTAGCAGTTTGAAATGATCATAACCATGATCCCAAATATACCAAATCGTAATGCTAGAACACGTCATTTTTTAATGCACAGATCATGCTGGTTTCGCAAAATATACTCCCTAATGCCATGCTTGATGAAAGGTTAAGTTATCAGGTTGGATACAGTCAGGAGTTAACAATGAATGGACTTCGACATGCTGCGATGGTGACTAAACTAACAAACGAGTGAAACTGCCGGCTATGGAGCAGACTGCATTGATCATGCAGCACAAAACGAATGGGCCAGTCTTGCTAGCAACGTGTCACGGTACAAACGTACCGCAACACATGTTTGATCCTGCAACGGCCTTCAATGGAGCTTTACTCCGAGTCCATAAACGTTTAGACTCAATTGAGAAAATGATGAATTCACATTGGCAGGGTATCAAACCGGGAGGGCAGGCGAGACCGGATCACTCTCCCACCCACACGGGATCACAGACCGGATCACTCTCCCACCCACACGGGATCTCTCCAGCCTTGGCCAGGACATTGTTGTGGGTGTATTGTGCTGTAATGCTCCACAATCGGTCTGCTCGCAGTGGAGTGCCGGTCATGTATTGTGATTCAGGTCATGTATTGTGATGCTCCAGAATAGGTCTGTTCGCAGTGGAGTTCTATTCATGTATTGTGATTCAGGTCATGTATTGTGATGCTCCAGAATAGGTCTGCTCGCAGTGGAGTTCCATTCATGTAGTGTGATTCAGGTCATGTATTGGGATTCAGGTCATGTAGTGTGATTCAGGTCATGTATTTCGATTCAGGGCATGCATTGATTCAGGTCATGTATTGGGATTCAGGTCATGCATTGGGATTCAGGTCATGTATTGTGATTCAGGTCATGTATTGTGATTCAGGTCATGTATTGTGATTCAGGTCATGTATTGTGATTCAGGTCATGTATTGTGATTCAGGTCATTTATTGTGATTCAGGTCATGTATTGTGATTCAGGTCATGTATTGTGATGCAGGTCATGTATTGTGATTCACGTCATATATTGTGATGCCCCAACAACGGTCTGCTGGCTGTGGAGTGCCGTTTATGTATTGTGATTCAGGTCATGCATTGTGATTCAGGTCTCGGTCGCGTTGTTGCTGGGGTCATAAATGCACGTACCTTGTTACACTAGGTTGAGAAAGGTGCCTTGCACTTTTGCATAGGATGGAATCCATTGAAATATATGAAATGTGGCTGACTTCAAAGTATAGGAAACGCGACCAAGATTTAGGGAAGCACTCGCACTGAATTTGAGCCGTGTATGCCAGTGCATTAACACGCGCACTGGAGGGGGGGCGAAATCCGCCCACCCCTCCGGTTTTTCGCAAATAACTGCAGATTTTACCGGTCGATATACGCGAATTTGGGTGTATCTGCTTAGAAATGAACGGCGCGTCGTTTCAAGTAAGACAAATGGAAATCGGCCGAAAATTTTTCAAGTTAGGGGCCGCTAAAGTCAAAAAATGTTATAGCGCCAGACCACAAAAATCGGCGCTGATGCGTTTCCAGTATACTGACAAAAGGAAGTGTTCTAGGCAACACTAGCGACTTGTTTGATGCATATTGATATGCTGTATAGTTTCAAGGTCATGTTAGGTCACCAAGGTCAAGTCAGGTCAAGTTCATGACAGGTTAATGGAACCAAACTTGATCAACTGGAATGTTGCCATAAATGCACTACTGGTTGTCATTTGTACTGTTTGTCATTGCGTTTCCATACTTTATTCATGTACTTCACTCCCTTCTTCACGAAGCCCATTGCTCCGAGCTGCCCGACGGAGCAGTCGGGCGGGCGGCCGGTTCCGGTAAATGGAACAGGTAACTGACCTGATAAAGTGGTGCTATATAGGTGACCTGAGGTCAAATGTTGGGTCTAGCATCTGCATTGCATCATTAGTAATGTCCAAAACATGCGTTTGTTTTGATGAACGGATTGTGTTTAAATGCCCATTTTTGAGCATTTAAACACAATCACAGCGATCCATAACGATGACAAGCCAAGCCACGCAAAACCGGAAAATGTTGCCAATCTGACCTCATTTGACCTTGAAGATATTGATCTAAGGTCACGAAAATGGCACACAATAGAGTTCACTATCGTGCCCAACCACCCTGCGAATTTTGTTCCTCCAGCTTTACTAGGAGCCGAGATCTTAGGGGGGCGGAATCCGCCCCCCCTCCAGTGCGCGTAATTATCAGAGGCCCTCCAGGGCGCGTGTTAACATACCCAGTTATACCATGACCTGGTTCGGTCATGTAGGTCATAGCGTTACGTTGTTGTGACCTACAGCAATCATTATACCGGGTGTGGTTTGGCACCTGAAGTAAAACTCGCCAGAGTCAAGCTTCATGTGCTTAAACAGCAGGCAGAGGCAGCGACTTTGTAGCGCCCCAGCGATAACTCTGCACATGACACGGGATTACCAGTCTGACCACATGGATGTGCATGTGGTCTGCACCGCTGAACGGATTACTCCCACCCGACTTCTGCCGTGTTCCAGCTGCCCCGTGATGCTCCAAGCCGGCCACCAAGCCTGTGGCTCAAATGTCTGCCTCGTCTGGGCTCACACACTCAGAGAAGCTTGCTTGAGTGTGTTGTGTTTGTTTGAGAGACATGTGAATAATCGGTTGTGTTCATTGTTAAATTCCGTTGTTGATTTCCGCGTTCTTTGCACGTGTTGCATATACCCAGCACCCACAGGTGGAAATCATGAGGAAAGTGTTTTGTATTGTACATTGTACGGTTGGTGTTGCAAATTGCACGGTTGGTGTTGCACATTGTACGGTTGGTGTTGCAAATTGTGCGGTTGGTGTTGCAATTTGTACGGTTGGTGTTGCAAATTGTACAGTTGGTGTTGCAAATTTCACGGTTGGTGTTGCAAATTGCACGGTTGGTGTTGCAAATTGTACGTTCGTGTTGCCAATTGTACAGTTGGTGTTGCTCATAACGAGTGTTGGTATCTCGAGGTGGGATGCTCAACGCAGCCTGTGAGAAGGCTGTTGTCGCAGTCACAAAGGCTGACGATCCTGCCGCACTGCCCCAACCACCGGATCCTATACCCACGCAGGCACCCGTCCAACACACAAGCTGCACCCGTCCAACACACAAGCTGCACCCACCCGTCCAACACACACGCCGCACCAGTTAACTGTATTGTGAATGAACCAAACTATGGTATGCGTTTCAATCAAAATGGAATTCAATCTAATTCCATGCAGCGATGCAAGTCACGTTTTCAACGTGCCAAGCACTGGTACGAATTGCTAGTTTGCTTATCCCGAAAGGCGTAACATACTAACGCATGTTCAAGCTGCAGACAAACTCGAGATCCAGAGTCCTGAGTGGGAACAGGTCGTTCATACTGGGAGCGTACCCAGGTATTAATAATACTAAGGATGCTCTTGCGCGCAACTTCATTTTTAAAACTGGGTGGGGGAAGTGGACAAATTTTGATAAAACCCAGGTCGGACTCAACAACTGAATTCCACAAGGGAATTGTGGAATTTGGTCCATAATTTGGTGTGTTAGCATTGAGCCTTTGGGTCGGAGATCATTGGAGATCATGCAGCCTTCGGTCCCATCAGCATTTTTGCAAAGCTCCACACCTGCCAAGATTACTTCACAATGTGAGTGCGGTACATGTGAAATTCACATATACTGATTACATAAAGCACATCGTTACACAGGCCACAAGCGAAAATCCCAAACTGATGCGCCAACCTTACTCGCATCTAAGCAATGAATAGTGATCAAAACAGACGGGTGCAGTGCCAACAGACGGGTGCAGTGCCAACAGACGGGTGCAGTGCCAACAGACGGGTGCAGTGCCAACAGACGGGTGCAGTGCCAACAGACCGGTATTTGCACCGAACGCGCCCAAATTGCGCTTGCAAGCTGCTACGATTCGGGGCCCCATTCCACGTGTCAGGGTGCAGGGTGTCAGGGTTCAGCAGGACTTCAACTGCTGGCCTGTAAATTATATGAAGCATATTATAAAAGAGGTTGCATTATGTAAGAGGTCTTGTCATAACAGGTATATGGCATAAAGATCTTGTTATATTATAAAAGAGGTCTTGCTCAATTGGCATATTTCAATCACGATTAAAGCAAATGGAAGAAAGGGATTTGTGTGCGATTAAAAATGAGGAAATGGGAGATAATGAAAATTATCTTGAAGCAAACTGGGAGGAACCAGTCAAATAACTGGATGAAACAGCATATATGTTTTCCAAAACTGGGAGCAAGTTCCCTTCCAGAACCGGCTAACATTACACCCATGACGATACACATATCAAACTGGGCGCCACCTTGCCCTGTGCCAGCTTTCCTACAACACAGATGCCGACCTCAGCTGGCTGGGGCCGCCCCATCTGCCGACTGGCGGCGCCATTACACACACTGACACCTGACACGCGCCGCGCCGGCGCTATTTTCACTGCACGCGCCACCGGTCAAGGGTTAAAGAAGGTCACGCCCCGTGCGCACGCTGATTGGTCGCCCGCGGCGCCCCATTCAGAACTACGGCCGCGCTCGCGCCGTCACAGGGAAGCAGAGAACTATGAATGGCTGCTTTGTGAAGGTTTGTGTGAGTGATTTGCGCGTGGGTTTTGTGCGAGTTTGTGCGAGTGTTGTACGGTTGGATGGCCGGTGGAGTGTTTGGGTCGGGGATATGTCTAGGAGTGTAGCGGTTGATTAGGAGGGCTCGGCATGGAGCATCACATGTGGGGAACTCAGACACAGACGGAGGAGCGCGGGAATATGAGGTGCGTGGCACGTATCTCGTAGCTCTCGTGATCTTAACCGTTAACCGAATCGGACAAAATGGCGCCGGGCCGTCTACTTTTCCTGTTCCTTCGCCCCTGAATTCAGGGCATGGGAAATTACCGGGAAATGAAATCAGCTCAGGCCAGTTCGCTACATATTGATTATTTTAATACGTGCGGATGTTTATTTTGTCGGTTGGAGCCAATGCCCTTTGCCCATTCAACACTGAATTACTCACTGCGAAAATAACTTAGTGTAACCAAAATCCAGCGCCAGCAGATTCGCTCACGGGGATAACCGTTACACCTTGTCATCTTCTGTCTTAGCTGGTGCTAATCCCTTCACCCTCCGGATGCCAAAATAAAACATCCAAAACTCGCCGCATCTCGTTGGCCTGCTTTTCACGGTCTGATACACGTTAGTATTTGTTTCGCCTGGGTGTAAATGGTTACGCTTTATGCTGCGGAATGCATTTCGATGCAACGCTAAATTACAGAAGGGAAGTTCAAAGTTGTCTTGTTCGCCTAGTCGTCTCCAGTCACGGATCGTGCCCCTCCCCCAACAGAAAGATAACCTTAGAATGCAGACCGTGGTGGACAACTTTACGCCCATTTATCGGAAAGGCGCACGTGTGTCGTCTCGTCGAGCAAGAAGTTCAGCAAATGATGATGTCTGCTACACATTAGCCTTCCCTGGAGCTCACTGTGCTGGGACGGAGCTCCTTTTAATGTTTTGCATCAACAGTTTTCAACTGCAATTGGTACCACGCGTAACTCATTGACTTTCTTGATTTCCTTGATTCATTGGTTGACATCGTCTTCATCTGCTTCACCCGCTTTAGCTGCCTTCCGTGTCCATGTCCAAGCGTTTATCAGCTCCGAACTGGGAATTACCACATTCGTAGGTTTGAAATTTTACTTAAGTGTATGCGTTTCAGTATCGGGTGACAACTAAGTTTCGGAGCAATACCTTGAAGACAAATTGTGTTATGTCGTGTTATAGCGTATTATGCCGTGTTAGGTCAGATTGTGTTATGTCGTGGTATGACGTATTATGTCGTGGTATGACGTATTATGTCGTTTTATATCAGATTATGTTATGTCGTGCTATGTCAGATTGTACACTGTCGTGTTTTGTCAGATTGTGTTATGCCATGCTATGTCAGATTGTGTTGTGCCGTGTTTGGTCAGATCGTGTCATGTCGTATTATGTCAGACTGTGTTGTGCCGTGTTTGGTCAGATTGTGTTATGCCGTGCTATGTCAGACTGTGTTGTGTCGTGTTATGTCAGATTGTGTTGTGCCGTGTTTGGTCAGATTGTGTTATGTCGTGTTATGTCAGATTGTGTTGTGCCGTGTTTGGTCAGGTTGTGTTATATCGTGTTATGTCAGACTGTGTTATGCCGTGCTATGTCAGACTGTGTTGTGTCGTGTTATGTCAGACTGTGTTGTGTCGTGTTGTGTCAGACTGTGTTGTGTCGTGTTATGTCAGACTGTGTCATGTCGTGTTATGTCAGACTGTGTTATGTCGTGTTTACCTCACACCGGTTCCGTTCCCATTGTCATTGACATCTGTGTTCGCCCGCCAGATGACACGACAGCCCATCGCCAGACAGCGGACTTGCGTCCTTGTAATTTCACCCATGGCATGCACACTCATGCTACCGAACAGAAGTGAAGCTGACATAAAGTGAATGGCCCGGCCCATGGTGCATATGTGAACTGATGAAGGGTAGGGGGAACTGATGAAGGGTAGGGGGAACTGATGAAGGGCAGGGGGAAGCAAATTGAAAGGGCATCACATATATTTTCGGGCAGTCGTAGCACACTCTAGGTCCCTACTTAAAATGAAAATGTAGGTTTTTTCGTATGACTCCAGCACTGGCCGGATGGGTGGCGTCATGATGCGGTACTCCACCACCTATGACTACCCAACGACACAGCTACGCTAAGATACGATTAAAGTACAAAAGTCATGGCACTGCCAGTCAATAAATGAAAAGAACCAGAAGTTGACGAGTAAAACTATCTCATCCATTTGAATACTCCATTCTAGAGACATAAAAATCGCCTCAAATTTGGATGGCATTATTTAGAGACTAAATAAGCAGACCATACTCGTACGATATCGTTGCAACACATCTTGTGACTGTGGTATGAAACGGGCAAGGTATGTTAATGTGGCACTAATTTCGTGGCTCAGGTATGTTTCCAATTCGTGCGCATACCATGGTTACTACTCTTGATAATTACCTTCACAAATGTTGGCTCGAACATAGCTTTCGTCTGCTCCCCGCCAAGTCAATATGTTGGCGGTGGCTACCGGTTTGGTGGTAGTTGCTGGAGTTGTAAGCTTTCTCAATTGACGTTTCCAAAGCTGGATACGAAATTGACGGTTCTGGCGAACCCCGCGTGGCAAAATCATGTCAGAAGCTTGGATTTGTTATGCAGACTCCTTTATGAACGACTTTCTTGCGCGAGTTACATCTAGTTCATCAGCAATCAAAACTATCTTGTTATGGTCTGATGCCACACATGTGAAA
Organism: Ashinkailepas kermadecensis; assembly: GCA_034440615.1. Lineage (NCBI taxonomy): Eukaryota > Metazoa > Arthropoda > Thecostraca > Neolepadidae > Ashinkailepas > Ashinkailepas kermadecensis. The sequence continues at coordinate 85,251 of JAOTOM010002559.1, read as the reverse complement.
GAAGTAACAGTTTTGGAATGTCCGCATTCGAGATAGAATGTTTTTTGTTCGTGGCCTGTGATATTCCTTCATAATCTGCGGACCCTGTGTGGGGACGGTTCCAGTGCCTCGACGTTACCCCATCTTCGGAGGCGGCGCCGTCCCGAGCCCCGCTCCCGAGCCACGTTCCCGAGCCCCGCTGGGCGGCCGTTCCGGCGCGCGCAGGAAGACGTCTGCCGCCGTCTGCTGGCCATGCGTGTCCCTCGCCGCATCTCCCGGAACCGCGCCGCTAATGTCGACCTGGTGAATGACCTCCACGTGACCCCGCACGCCGTCCGCGCACCGGCAGACTTCCGCCGGCCATCTGCGTGCCTGCGGCTGACGTTACGTGTCACGCCATGTCAGGCCTGTCGTATTATGACATGTCTGTCGCATGGTGTCACGCCATTTCAGGCATGTCGTGTTATGACGTATACCTGTCACATGGTGGCATGCCATGTCAGGCATGTCGTGTTATGACGTGTACCTGTCACATGGTGGCATGACATGTCAAGCATGCCGTGTCATGACGTGTACATGTCGCATGGTGTCACGCCATATCCAACATGTCGTTTAAGGTATGTGCACGGGGCATGGTGGCATGCCATGTCAGGCATGTCACGGTACAGCATGTGTATACCATGTGGTATCACGCCATGTCAGACATGTATGGTTATGACCTGTGAGTGACACATGGTGTCACGCCATGTTAAGCATGTCGTGTTATGACGTGCACCTGTCACATGGTGGCATAACATGTCAGACATGTCGTGCTATGACGTGTGCATGTCACATGGTGTCAGGCATGTCGTGTTATGACGTATGCATGCCACATTGAGTCACGCCATGTCAGGCATGTCGTGTTATGACGTGTACATATAACATGGAGTCACGTCATGTCAGACCTGCCGTGTTATGACATGTGCATGTCATGTGGTGCCACGCCATGCCAGGCATGCCGTGCTATGGTGTGTACCTGTCCCGTGGTGTCACGCCATGTCAGGCATGTCGTGTTATGGCGTGTATCTGTCACATGGTGTCACACCATGTCAGACATGTCGTGTTGTGACATGTATCTGTCATATGGTGTCACGCCATGTCAGGCATGTCGTGTTATATGTGCCTGTCACGTGGTGTCACGTGAAGCGTGCCGTGTCATGTCATGACGTGCTGTGTCATATCATGCCTTGCTGTGCCATGTCATGCCTTGTTGTGTCATGTCATGCCTTGCTGTGCCATGCCATGCTTTGCTGTGTCATGCAATGTCTTGTTGTACCATGTCATGACGTGTTGTGCTGTGCTATGCTATGAGGGCCATGCCGTCTCATGCTATGCCAACCATGTCATGCCGTTTCATGCCCACTATGCGATGTCCTGCTTGATCATGTCATGCCCAACGTCATGCTATGCATACTAGGTCGCACTTGTTATTCGCAAATACCATCGCACGACATGCGAAACGCAAGTCGTATTCATTCATCCGTCTCATGCCATGCCTGTCATGTCACGTCTTATCGTGTCAAACCATGTCACGTCATATCATGTAATGCCACACCATGTAATGTCATGTAACGGTATATCATGCCATGTCAAGCCAAGTCATATCCTGTCATGTCATGCCATATCGTGCCATGTCATATCACGTTATATCATGCCATGTCATAGCATGTCATGTCACGCCACGTCATATCTTGGTATGCCATGTCACGTCATATCATGTCATGTCATACCACTTCATATCATTTCATGTCATGTAATGTCTGTCATGTCGCGTCAAGTCATGTCATGCCATGTCATTTCTATGAAACTCCGCCATCGGAGGCCATGTGATGCCGAGCTTTCATAACCTGACATGCAATACTTACCATGTGGAGATTGATGCCTATGTACTTTTGGTGTTATTCGTGTAACACCGATAATATGGAATATCTGACTTCGGGCCGATGTCGATGTTTTATAAGAGTACACAAAATAGCCGACTCCGGACCTATTTGGACATCCTTTCTACATGCTAATATATTCCCGATATCTATATATGCCCAGCTAATGAAGTCGTACATACGCAACCCATGTCGAGTCTAAGCAATTTTGCCGACGACATTTTTAACAAATTTTTCCGAGGCTCGGATGTCCGTAGCGAAACGTGAAACTTGGCAAATGTGGACAAATTAGCAATAATTGGCGGGCGCGAGGCTACTCACCCTGTATAATGGCCACGTTATGCAGCAGTTCATGCCCAGTGAACAGATTCACGACCACTACTGCATGCACGTGCACATGGTATTCGCCCAACTTCTACATGGACGTTACTTTCTTCTGTATTGAGGTTGCTGCTGCTGCGGGTTTGATTTCGCCGATTATTTAAAATTTCAGTGTCACATTTTGATGTTGGGTGTAGGTTATCATGCGGTCAGCATGCACGTAAAAAAACTCACGTATGCGTAGCGTAATCGAAGGTTCGTCTCAGTCGCCATCATGGCCAATTCTCTGCTGGAAGCTTTGCTGGTGGTCTGCGGCATATCCATCGAAAGAGATTGACCGGACGGACTGAGGGTAGTGGTCTACATGGTATGTTTGTCGCCGTCAGTAAAGGGGTCCGTTACTGTGGTTGACCGGACGGACTGAGGGCAGTAGTCTACATGGTATGGTTGTCGCCGTCAGTAAAGGTGGTCCGTTACTGTGGTTGACTGGACGGACTGAAGGCAGTAGTCTATATGGTATGGTTGTCGCCGTCAGTAAAGGTGGTCCGTTACTGTAGTTAACTGGACGGACTGAGGGTAGTGGTCTACATGGTATGGTTGTCGCCGTCAGTAAAGGTGGTCCGTTACTGTAGTTAACTGGACGGACTGAGGGCAGTGGTCTACATGGTATGGTTGTCGCCGTCAGTAAAGGTGGTCCGTTACTGTAGTTAACTGGACGGACTGAGGGCAGTAGTCTACATGGTATGGTTGTCGCCGTCAGTAAAGGTGGTCCGTTACTGTAGTTAACTGGACGGACTGAGGGCAGTGGTCTACATGGTATGGTTGTCGCCGTCAGTAAAGGTGGTCCGTTACTGTGGTTGACCGGACGGACTGAGGGTAGTGGTCTACATGGTATGTTTGTCGCCGTCAGTAAAGGTGGTCCGTTACTGTGGTTGATCGGACGGACTGAGGGCAGTGGTCTACATGGTATGGTTGTCGCCGTCAGTAAAGGGGTCCGTTACTGTGGTTGATCGGACGGACTGAGGGCAGTAGTCTACATGGTATGTTTGTCGCCGTCAGTAAAGGTGGTCCGTTACTGTGGTTGACTGGACGGACTGAGGGCAGTAGTCTATATGGTATGGTTGTCGCCGTCAGTAAAGGTGGTCCGTTACTGTGGTTGACTGGACGGACTGAGGGCAGTGGTCTACATGGTATGGTTGTCGCCGTCAGTAAAGGTGGTCCGTTACTGTGGTTGACTGGACGGACTGAGGGCAGTGGTCTACATGGTATGGTTGTCGCCGTCAGTAAAGGGGTCCGTTACTGTGTTAGCGCTTATTTGATGCAACGTAGTCATTAAGTGAGTGGTGTCAGCTTACTATGCAATATGAAGATTGGATAATTACGTAGTGGTCACCGGCTATCTGGTCTTGGGTACCTGGGCTAAAAATACGTGGACGATTTTTTCGAGATCGCAAAAATTAACCAGTCATTTATTTTTTCCTCAGTTCACTGTACAAATAGCTGTTGAATTTCACTGAAGCACATTGGTTGGTTATTGGTTTTACGACACGTCGACCGTTGAGTCATATAGCGTCGCCAATCTCTCACGCCGATTGGTCGCGGGCGAAGAGTAGCGACAGGTGAGATTCGAACCCACAATCTTTCGATTGCGAGACGAGCATCTTACCCCTAGACCACTCGTCCCCACTGAAGCACATTCGAGCATCAATAAGCAATAGGTGATCTTCGCGTAATGCGCTGCAACACCTGGTGCGTCCAAAGAGGCTAACACTATGTTACCCCGCCTGAGCTGTTTCATCCACTGTGCACCATGCCATGTTGGAGCGCGTGCACAAGGTAATTGAGCTGGTACGGCCATAGTACGGTGGTACGGCCTATTACGGCCGGCAGTACTGGTACGGCTATAGGTGCGCTGGATCGGGGGAAGATGGGCTGGGGCTATCGGAACACCGTGCACCCCAAATCCGGATTTTTAACATTGAGCTATGACGTTCAATGCAATGAATCGACCCCAAAACTGCCCGTACTTAGCATGGCTTAGCACTGTTATGTCACCCCACAACATATTTGGATCAATTTTATGTTTTTCTTCATGAGTATCGACACGACTCCTCTCAATGCATCACCGATGTCTGGTTTCGTCTCTCAATCGATAGCTTCTCAACACAAATGTGAGGCCAGCGTGGACCCGTGAGATGCGCGCACATAATGATTCATACAATTTTTAACCACACAAATGTTTGTAAAATACTGTCAGCTTGGGTGTGTGTGAACACGCCCAAAGAGGCACATCGTCTAGAGGGAGAACAAAGTAGATTTAGCCGCGAATTAGAATAACTCGTGTTTGATAATGCATGACCGGCTGAGGTGTATGATTATAATACCGAGTTCACAATTGACGGCTGGCTTGATGGCTCGATATCCATTGGCCAGATCCGGCTGGAAAGAGCCGAATCGTCGTCGATCCAGCCACCGTGACGTGCGCCACTGGGAATGACCACGTCACGTCCGCTCGCGCTCCTGGAGCGTGCAATAAAACCGCACACCGTCGACCACTGCAGCTGCCGGCTGACCACACGAGAACCATCGCACACGCTCCCCACACACGGCGCTCCCGCCAGACCAATCGCAGCCGGCCCACGGCTGTGACGTCACTGGCGGGCGCGCGCGCGCTCGGCCGACACCCGGGAAGACGGCGGCGGGTATTGCGTCTGATGGCTTGGCGGCTGATGTTAGTGGCGGGAGAGGCTAACCAGGGGTAAATTGATGGGCTGAAGTGATTCAACGGCCCATGCAGCGGTCAGTTTTAGCTTCGGAGTTGTGCGCAAAATCCCAGCATTCAACAGGAAGATGACTTGTACAGCGCTCTGGCAGACTTGTCAATGGAGGATGACAGGCAGAGGCGCAGAGAGCTGAGGCCCGCCCTCCCCTTAGCAAATACAAATACTCTACATCAAACACGAATTTGTGAGATGTTCACCACGTAAATGCCTGAATTATCTAACCTCCACTTCACCACATTTTGTTTCGTCGACCCCCTACTGGGAGAATCCTGGCTGCGCCACTGGTGACATATGCCTGCTGAGGAGAGTTGTCGCCGCACCGCCTGCAGTCAGTATGGAGCCAGCATCCGCGGCACGAACCTTCCACGTTGTTTCAAACCCTGTATCCTTTTTCATTGTTTTTTTTCACATTAAAGAACAATTTCCATTTTCTTTAGAAATCGTACGTAAAAACCAGGGGGAATATTTCCTCCATGTCCTCGAGCAAGTTATTGATTGATTCTGTCAGGTTCCTGACAACATTTTGGTGTAGAAGCATGCTCCGCATGAATATCAGGCCAGATTCAATATTTGAACTCAGAATACCACGTTCCACCATCATCATGACCACATACCACCATACTTCGATCATGACCTCGTTCTTATTTTTGCTCGTGCATGCCTTTCTTGTCTATCTTAGGAGGTAGTGCGCAGGCCGGCACCCATTATCTGACTGTGTGCTGCTTTATTTAATGACATCCGACTCAAATCGGAACTTCTCCAATTAGGTCGATTCTTGAGCTTTCGACTCGCCTCTGACGTCACTTAGAACATTTGGGTCACAATACTTGACTTCTCGGAGCTCATCTTGTTCAGCTCCTCTGGCGTTTGCCATCAAAAGCAACGAAATCGATCCGTAATCTTTCAAGTTATTCAGGGGAAATAATCTCCCTCCCCCCCCCGCAGAGGGATGTGTTCGGATGCCGACCCCAGTGGCGTGGCATTGAGGGGACGCATTGAAGGAACCTAGCTCCATAAGGGTTCACATTAGTTTTATAAATCATTGGGGCGATGGTGGAAGGGTAAAGCAACACTGACGGAGCAAAGATAAAGTATATCTGACCCTCAGAAGTATGTAAGGGTCCACCCTGCGGATGTGACGCTGTGACGGTGGGATGGTGCTGTGACGGTGGGATGTGACGCTGTGACGGTGGGGTGGTGCTGTGACGATGGGATGTGACGCTGTGACGGTGGGGTGGTGCTGTGACGGTGGGATAGTGCTGTGACGGTGGGGTGGTGCTGTGACGGTGGGATAGTGCTGTGACGGTGGGGTGGTGCTGTGACGGTGGGATGTGACGCTGTGACGGTGGGATGGTGCTGTGACGGTGGGATGGTGCTGTGACGGTGGGATGGTGCTGTGACGGTGGGAGAGTGCTGTGACGGTGGGATAGTGCTGTGACTGTGGGATAGTGCTGTGACGGTGGGGTGGTGCTGTGACGGTGGGATGTGACGCTGTGACGGTGGGATGGTGCTGTGACGGTGGGATGGTGCTGTGACGGTGGGATAGTGCTGTGACGGTGGGATAGTGCTGTGACGGTGGGATGGTGCTGAGACGGTGGGACAGTGCTGTGACGGTTGGATGGTGCTGTGACGGTGGGATGGTATAGTGACGGTGGGATGGTGCTGTGACGGTGGGATAGTGCTGTGACGGTGGGACGGTGCTGTGACGGTTGGATGGTGCTGTGACGGTGGGATGGTGCTGTGACGGTGGGATGGTGCTGTGACGGTGGGATGGTGCTGTGACGGTTGGATGGTGCTGTGACGGTGGGATGGTATATTGACGGTGGGATGGTGCTGTGACGGTGGGATGGTGCTGTGACGGTTGGATGGTGCTGTGACGGTGGGATGGTATATTGACGGTGGGATGGTGCTGTGACGGTGGGATGGTGCTGTGACGGTGGGATGGTGATGTGACGGTGGGATGGTGCTGTGACGGTGGGATGGTGCTGTGACGGTGGGATGGTGCTGTGACGGTGGGATGGTGTTGTGACGGTGGGATGGTGCTGTGACGGTGGGATGGTGCTGTGACGGTGGGATGGTGCTGTGACGGTGGGATGGTGCTGTGACGGTGGGATGGTGCTGTGACGGTGGGATGGTGTTGTGACGGTGGGATGGTGCTGTGACGGTGGGATGGTGTTGTGACGGTGGGATGGTGCTGTGACGGTGGGATGGTGCTGTGACGGTGGGATGGTGTTGTGACGGTGGGATGGTGCTGTGACGGTGGGATGGTGTTGTGACGGTGGGATGGTGCTGTGACGGTGGGATGGTGCTGTGACGGTGGGATGGTGCTGTGACGGTGGGATGGTGCTGTGACGGTGGGATGGTACTGTGACGGTGTGATGGTGCTGTGACGGTGGGATGGTGCTGTGACGGCGGGATGGTGCTGTGACGGTGGGATGGTGCTGTGACGGTTGGATGGTACTGTGACGGTGGGATGGTGCTGTGACGGTTGGATGGTACTGTGGCGGTGGGATGGTGCTGTGACGGTGGGATGGTACTGTGACGGTGGGATGGTGCTGTGACGGTTGGATGGTACTGTGACGGTGGGATGGTGTTGTGACGGTGGGGTGGTACTGTGACGGTGGGATGGTGTTGTGACGGTTGGATGGTACTGTGGCGGTGGGATGGTGCTGTGACGGTGGGATGGTGCTGTGACGGTGGGATGGTATAGTGACGGTGGGATGGTGTTGTGACGGTGGGATGGTATAGTGACGGTGGGATGGTGTTGTGACGGTGGGATGGTGTTGTGACGGTAGGATGGTGCTGTGACGGTGGGATGGCGCTGTAACGATGGGATGGCGCTGTGACGGTGGGGTGGTGCTGTAACGGTGGGATGGTGCTGTGACGGTGGGATGGTGCTGTGACGGTGGAGTTGTGCTGTGACGGTTGGGTGGTGCTGTGACGGTGGAGTGGTGCTGTGTACGGTGGGGTGGTGCTGTGACGATGGGATGTGACGCTGTGACGGTGGGGTGGTGCTGTGACGGTGGGATAGTGCTGTGACGGTGGGGTGGTGCTGTGACGGTGGGATAGTGCTGTGACTGTGGTATAGTGCTGTGACGGTGGGGTGGTGCTGTGACGGTGGGATGTGACGCTGTGACGGTGGGATGGTGCTGTGACGGTGGGATGGTGCTGTGACGGTGGGATAGTGCTGTGACGGTGGGATAGTGCTGTGACGGTGGGATGGTGCTGAGACGGTGGGACAGTGCTGTGACGGTTGGATGGTGCTGTGACGGTGGGATGGTATAGTGACGGTGGGATGGTGCTGTGACGGTGGGATAGTGCTGTGACGGTGGGACGGTGCTGTGACGGTTGGATGGTGATGTGACGGTGGGATGGTGCTGTGACGGTGGGATGGTGCTGTGACGGTGGGATGGTGCTGTGACGGTTGGATGGTGCTGTGACGGTGGGATGGTATATTGACGGTGGGATGGTGCTGTGACGGTGGGATGGTGCTGTGACGGTTGGATGGTGCTGTGACGGTGGGATGGTATATTGACGGTGGGATGGTGCTGTGACGGTGGGATGGTGCTGTGCCGGTGGGATGGTGCTGTGACGGTGGGATGGTGTTGTGACGGTGGGATGGTGCTGTGACGGTGGGATGGTGCTGTGACGGTGGGATGGTGTTGTGACGGTGGGATGGTGCTGTGACGGTGGGATGGTGCTGTGACGGTGGGATGGTGCTGTGACGGTGGGATGGTGATGTGACGGTGGGATGGTGCTGTGACGGTGGGATGGTGTTGTGACGGTGGGATGGTGCTGTGACGGTGGGATGGTGTTGTGACGGTGGGATGGTGCTGTGACGGTGGGATGGTGCTGTGACGGTGGGATGGTGTTGGATGGTGCTGTGACGGTGGGATGGTGCTGTGACGGTGGGATGGTGCTGTGACGGTGGGATGGTGCACGGTGGGGTGGTGCTGTGACGGTGGGATGGTGCTGTGACGGTGGGATGGTGCTGTGACGGTGGGATGGTGCTGTGACGGTGGGATGGTGCTGTGACGGTGGGATGGTGCTGTGACGGTGGAGGTAGATGGTGCTGTGACGTGGATGTACTGTGGCGGTGGGATGGTGCTGTGACGGTGGGATGGTACTGTGACGGTGGGATGGTGCTGTGACGGTTGGATGGTACTGTGACGGTGGGATGTGGGGGGTGTGGGAGGGTGGATGGTGCTGTGACGGTTGGATGGTACTGTGACGGTGGGATGGTGCTGTGACGGTGGGATGGTATAGTGACGGTGGGATGGTGTTGTGACGGTGGGATGGTTACGGTGGGATGGTGCTGTGACGGTGGGGTGCTGTGACGTGGATGGGTGACGGTGGGTGTGCTTATGTGTGCTGTGACGGTGGATGGTGCTGTGACGGTGGAGTGGTGCTGTGACGGTGGGATGGTGATGTGACGGTGGAGTGGTGCTGTGTACGGTGGGGTGGTGCTGTGTCGGTGGGATGGTGCTGTGACGGTGGGATGGTATGTGAGGTGGGATGGTGTTTGTGCGGTTTGGTTTGGGTGGATGGTGCTGTGGGTGATATGGCTGACGGTGGGATGGTGCTGTGACGGTGGGCTGGTTCTGTGACGGTGGGATGGTGCTGTGACGGTGGGATGGTGCTGTGACGGTGATATGGCGCTGTGACGTGGGATTGTGCTGTGACAGTGGGATTGTGCTGTGACAGTGGAATGGTGTTTGACAGTGGGCTGGTTCTGTGACGGTGGGATAGTGCTGTGACGGTGGGACGTTGCTGTGACGGTGGGATGGTGCTGTGACGGTGGGCTGGTTCTGTGACGGTGGGATGGTGCTGTGACGGTGGGACGTTGCTGTGACGGTGGGATGGTGCTGTGACGGTGGGACGTTGCTGTGACGGTGGGATGGTGCTGTGACGATGGGACGGTGCTGTGGTGATGATCACAGGTGTGGCGGATGGGGTGGTGCTGTGACGGTGGGATGGTGCTGTGACGGTGGGACGTTGCTGTGACGTTGGGTTGGTGCTGTGACGGTGGGGCGGTGCTGTGGTGATGATCACAGGTGTGGCGGATGGGGCGACTGTGTGACGGTGGGATGGTGCTGTGACGATGGGACGGTGCTGTGGTGATGATCACAGGTGTGGCGGATGGGGTGGTGCTGTCACGGTGGGACGTTGCTGTGACGGTGGGACGTTGCTGTGACGGTGGGATGGTGCTGTGACGGTGGGACGGTGCTGTGGTGATGATCACAGGTGTGGCGGTGGGATGGTGCTGTGACGATGGGACGGTGCTGTGTTGATGATCACAGGTGTGGCGGTGGGATGGTGCTGTGACGGTGGGACGGTGCTGTGGTGATGATCACAGGTGTGGCGGTGGGACGGTGCTGTGGTGATGATCACAGGTGTGGCGGATGGGGTGGTGCTGTGACGGTGGGATGGTGCTGTGACGGTGGGATGGTGATGTGGTGATGATCACAGGTGTGGCGGATGGGGCGACTGTGCCTCAATTGTCTGCATTCCCACCGGCTAAGCCAAGTCAACATTGATAGACGCAAACCGATTGTCAGTGTTGGGGCGGACTTGGTGTCAGTGTCAGTGTTGGAGCGGACACTAACTGGTGCCGGCAGTTCGCGGTCGGAGGGCGCGCCCGCTTCCGACAAGGAGCGTCGGCTCGGTGCGAGTTAAAGGTCCACGCAGCTGACCGGAAGCCAGTCCAATCATCACCGCTGAGCCTGGACGCGCTCGAGCTGGCTTTTCTCAGCGGCCGCATCCTTGCAGAACGGCCGAGAGCGAGCCGTTTCCGCCGTCGGCGCCATTTCCCGCCGGATCTGGCGCTTCCCGCCGGATTCGTCGCTTCCCGCCAAATTTGCCGCCGCCGTGCACAGTAGGCGGGGTGGCACGCCCAGCCTGTCAAAAATCACGACAAGTTTGCGTCTGTCACAATAGAATATGTGCATCAAGAATGGAACTTGAACGCATTCTTTGGAATTGGCAAGTATATTCCAATACAGTGGGCCATGATTCAGTATTCGTCCAGAAACACGATCATTTGGAAAAGTACCTAAGAACAACGCTCCACACCAAGCATGCAGTAACACACGCGCCCATGCTTCACCAGTGCAGTGGTGTAGCCAGGATTTGGTCCAGGAGGGGGCGAATATCTGAAGAGGGCTACCCTACCTACCGACCCCTCCCCCCCCGTTCTTTTCCGAAACGCCTCGAATTTCTATCAGCATTTGCGAAGGGCATATATATATATATATATATATATAAATTTGGCGAAAATTTGGGCTGTTGCGTGGTGAAAATCCAAAATGTCTTGCTTGATCTAGTATATTTTTGGTTGCTACAGGGGGCGAACCCCCGTGGATCCCCTTGACTGTGCCTCTGGTGGGGCCCATATTGTTGCACCTTTTCAACACCGTCATACCTTCTCAAAACGAGGCTTGAATACCAGTGGAGAAAAAAGAAGTGTCAGATTTGACGAAAGAGGAAGGACTAAACATGCGTTACAGGCTATGCCGAACACACAGCATCCTGCAAATCATTATTATTTCTTTTTGCTTAGCTGGTGTCACCCGGATCCAAGGCGCAACTGGCACCGCTGGAGCGGCCATCATCACAGCTATCGCTGGGCTGCTGGAGCAGCTGTGGTTACGCCACTGGGACAGCTGTGGCCGCTTGGGTGTCCGTCACTGCCATGACAGCTGTGGCCGTTGAGGCGACCGTGGCCACCGGGCTGGTCGCCGCCGCTGAGATGGCGGTGGGTGACCTTCCCAGTCCTTGGCGGAATTTATGGCTCTCAAGGATACCTTATATCTGAGGCTAGCCCTCAATATTCCTCGCACCCAGCGCCAGTTATCAAGGACTCACTTAGCTCTCAGAGGGCCCCGATCCCTCAGGTGCCCATCCCAAAGTTCGGGAGCATCCCAGTCCAGTCCTTTCTGCCTCTCATGGGACCTATCCATCCACCAGGAGCCTTCTTCATCTTGCATGGGCCATTCCCAGTCTTCGACAAAGTTGTCTAGCTTACAAGGAGATCCTGCAGCTCTGAGACAGACCTCACAATTTCTAGCAAACATCGCCAGCTCTTGGAACTCTTGGAACTCTTGGAACTCGCTAGCCCTTAGGGACTCTCTTTAGATCTCAGGGGGCCCTGTTCTTCTCATAGGGACCCCATCCAAATCTCTTTGGTATCCCAGCCCAGTCATCTCTAGCGCTCAGTGACAATTTTCAATCATCAGGGGTCCTTTCCAGCTGCTATGGGCCCTTCGCAGTCCTTGACAGTCTTTCTAGCTTCAAGGACTTTCTGGCGCTGACATTGGCTCTCAGTATTCCTCACAACCATCGCTAGCCTTAGTGACTCTTTTTAGCTCCCGGGGGCTCTGTTATCTCTCAAGGACCGTCTAAGGGTTGCTAGGGGCCCTTCCTATGTTATCGACAGCTCTTGTGGTTTCAACAACATTTTAGCTCATTCTAGCCCTGAGGCTGGCCCTCGGTATCCCTCACCTCAATATCCAGCGAACATGGAATTTTTTAACCTTTCAGGGAATTTTGTTCATCCATTAGGAGCCGCTCTCAACCCCAGAAGAATCCCAGTTCAGTCCTCTCTGGCTCTCACGAGGTACTCTTCATCCCTCAGGGCCCTCTCCCGCTTGTAGGGGCCCCGCACAGTTCTCAATAATCCTGTCTAGCTCTCATCTCGAGGGTATTTCAGATCTCAGATGGGCCCTCACTAGTCCTCTTCAGCTCTTAGGGGTCCTGTTTTATCCCTCAGGGGCCTTTTCAAACCCAAAGAGCATCCCATCCTTCTCTGACCCCCAGGTGCCTATTTATTCCTCAGTTGTTAGGTGCCCATTCTAGCTGAGACAACTATTTCCAGCTGGTATGACCATTCCAGCTCTCGGGCGGGTCCTCTCTTGTTTTCTCGGCCTTTGCTAGCCCTCAGGGTGGACGTCTTCAGGTTTCAAGGGCCCTTTTCACACAAGCTGTTAGATGCATCTAAATTTGTCCTCGGCTATATATCTGCCCCTCAGGGCGGTCGCCTGGAGGGCCACATCGGACTCGTCAGAGGGCGTGTACCACTTTATCCCTTGGACACGTCATTACTTTTTAACAGTTCGGGTCCCTCCATGGGCTCAGAAGCCCTTTACGTTGCACCAGGAACCCTTCGCTTCAGTCCGGATCGTCTCCGTAGCTCGGGGGCCCCTTTATCGGCCTGAGGCCCGCTGTCAGGTCTGAGCCCCTCTTCATCAGCGTGAGCCAAAGCCGACCCAGTGGCTCTGCACATCCGGCCCGGGCCCCCATCCGTCGGCTCAGGGCCCCCTCTTTCACGGCTCTGGACACTCTCCGTCCGTCCGAAGTCCCCTCTTCAAAAGTGTGGGCCTCCTTATCTTATCACTGTGCGGTTCCGACCCTAATCGGTCCAGAGGCCCTTCATACCGGATCTGGGCCCTCTCCGATGGCCTGGGGGTCTTCCCGCGTCGGTGCAGGGGCCCTCATTCGCGATCCAGGGCCTCCTCTGTCAGGCCGGAGACCCTCTTTCAACAGCATGGGCCCCTCCATCAGATTAGGAGCCCTTGTACGGCTTGGGCCCCATCCGCCGGCCAAATGGCCCTTTCTAATGACCCTAGGTCCTCTCCGTCAACTAGGGCCGGCCCCTTCGTCTCAGGGACCCTCTTTGACGACCCAGGGCATTTTCCAGCAAGCCGGAGACCCTTTTCACACATTTAGGCCCTGTCTATCGGGTCATGGGCCCTTTCTCTGCTTGGGCTCCGCCGACAGCTCAGGGAACCTTCATATTGGTTCGGACCCTCTCAGTCAGCTCAGGAGCCCTTCCAACTATCCGAGGCCCCCTCCGTCAATATAGAAGCTCTTCACGTTAGCCGAGTCAAGGGCCCTCAACATCTTCCTGAGTGCACTCCCCGTTGGCTCGGGTCCTCTTCATCGGCCGGGGCCCTTTCCGTCAGCCTGGGCCCCTTTCGTCAGTCCAGGTGCCCTACACGTCGGCCCAGCGCCCCTTCAAATAGGCCCAAGGGCCCTGCACGTCGACCCAGGGGCCCTTCACGTCGGCCCAGGGATCCTTCAAGTCGACCCAGGGGTCCTGCACATTGTCCCAGGGGCCATTCACGTTGTCCCAGGGGCACTTAACGTCCGTACAGGGACCCTTCGCGTTAGCCCAGTGGCCCTTCACGTTGTCCCAGAGGCCCTTTATGTCGACCCAGTGGCCCCTGACGTCTGCCCAGGGGTCCTTCACGTTGGCCCAGAGGCCGTTCACGTTGGCCCAGGGGCCCTTGGCTTCGGCCCAAGGGCTCTTGCGGGCACCGTTCATATACGCCTTGAGGGGCCCTGCGGGCCCCCAAAACCATCCAGAAGGGGGCTGCTGCCCCCTTCGCCTCCCCCTTGGCTACGCCACTGCACTAGTAATGGTGTTGCCGCGCTGGAACATTCCGTGTTTATTTGATATATAAGTACTTGAAAGTCATTTTAAATATATAAAAGGTGAAAGTACAATTTGTGTCTGCTTCGTGCTACACATAATTATTAGGTGCAATAGACAAAGTCTTGAGCGATACTCAAACGAAAAAAAAAACCATAAAACACAGCTTTGAAAAATGCAAACATGTGAACCACTGAGAATATCACCAACGTATATCTTATACATTCATACATAGGGTTGTTATGCATGAATTTCATTCATCATGAATTCAACCTTAACTTCCTGCACCTACTTGCTCCATTTCAAGTTAGAGGCAAATGCATTGTAAATGTCGTGAAGGCTGCTCCATGTTGTCACCTCTCGCCCCATGTTGTCTGTCACCTCTCGTCCCATGTTGTCTGTCACCTCTCGCCCCATGTTGTCTGTCACCTCTCGCCCCATGTTGTCTGTCACTTCTCGCCCCATGTTGTCTGTCACCTCTCGCCCCGTGTTGTCTGTCACCTCTCACCCCGTGTTGTCTGTCACCTCTCGCCCCATGTTGTCTGTCACCTCTCGCCCCGTGTTATCTGTCACCTCTCGCCCCATGTTGTCTGTCACCTCTCGCCCCATGTTGTCTGTCACCTCTCGTCCCATGTTGTCTGTCACCTCTCGCCCCATGTTGTCTGTCACCTCTCGCCCCGTGTTGTCTGTCATCTCTCGCCCCATGTTGTCTGTCACTTCTCGCCCCGTGTTGTCTGTCACCTCTCACCCCGTGTTGTCTGTCACCTCTCGCCCCGTGTTGTCTGTCACCTCTCGCCCCATGTTGTATGTCACCTCTCGCCCCATGTTGTCTGTCACCTCTCGCCCCGTGTTGTCTGTCACCTCTCGCCCCGTGTTGTCTGTCACCTCTCACCCCGTGTTGTCTGTCACCTCTCGCCCCATGTTGTCTGTCACCTCTCGCCCCGTGTTATCTGTCACCTCTCGCCCCATGTTGTCTGTCACCTCTCGCCCCATGTTGTCTGTCACCTCTCGTCCCATGTTGTCTGTCACCTCTCGCCCCATGTTGTCTGTCACCTCTCGCCCCGTGTTGTCTGTCATCTCTCGCCCCATGTTGTCTGTCACCTCTCGCCCCATGTTGTCTGTCACCTCTCGCCCCGTGTTGTCTGTCACCTCTCGCCCCATGTTGTCTGTCACCTCTCGCCCCATGTCTGTCACCTCTCGCCCCGTGTTGTCTGTCACCTCTCGCCCCGTATACTCCGGGGCCAGTCAAGTTCTCCTTTACATTCTTCGAACTAATCAGTATGTGAACTATGAGTGATATATACCTAATTATTTGAAGTATAAAATAATTTCGTCAAATTATGCTTTGGATATCGAATTAGAATGTCATTCACTAACCAATAATGACACAGCACTACATAACGGAGAGGTGGGGTGCCAGTCAATATTCATTGGTAGGGCCACATATTCTTCACTGGAGGAGAGCGGAGGTTAAGGGTGGAGGGTGATGGGCGAGGGTAAGAGGGTCCCTCATCTGCCGTCTCACCAGGGACGTCTCCAGCGGAATCGGTAATGGCCTCTGTCTTCGCACGGAGGTAGCCTAGTCTCTCGCCCACCCTCAACCTCAGGTCCCAATCTCAACCTCACCTCAAGTCTCAACCTCACCCTCACCTTCAACCTCAACCTCAACCGAGTCTTTCGCCCACCCTCAACCTCAACATCAACCTCAACCTATCTCTCGCCTGCCCTCAATCTCAACCTCAACCGATTTCTCGCCTATCCTCAATCTCAATCTCAACATCAACCTATCTCTCACCTATCCTCAATCTCAACCTCAACATCAACCTAGTATTTTGCCCACCCTCAGACTCAGCCTGAACCTCAACCTGGTCTTCCGCCTGCCCCGAACCCTGCGCCTGTCGTGATTTCACATCGGTGTCCAGCTTTTCCAGTGGACTCGCGTCACAGCTAAATCAGAGCATTAAGTCTGCCGACGCCCTTACCCCTATAAGGGCCTGCCGACGCCATAATCTCCACCATCCCCACTACACCCCGGCCCCAACCCATCCACCATCCCCATCACACCCCGGCCCCAACCCATCCACCATTCCCATCACACCCTCGCCGAAAAAAAAGCAAGTCAGCCACTCGTGTTCGGGTTTGCATCAGAAATGTGCAAAACGAGTTTCCCAAATGCCAATGTGGAAACAAAGCTGTTGTAGCTTCAGAGACAACCTTACAGCAGCAGTGACAACCTTGTAACTTCAGAGACAACCTTGCATCTTCAGAGACAACATTGCAGCTTCAGAGACAACCTTACAGCAGCAGTGACAACCTTGTAACTTCAGAGACAACCTTACGGCAACAGTGACAACCTTGTAGGTTCAGAGACAACCTTGCATCTTCAGAGACAACATTGCAGTTTCAGAGACAACCTTACGGCAGCAGTGATAACTTTGTAGCTCCAGAGACAACCTTGCATCTTCAGAGAAAACCTTACAGTTTCAGAGACAACTTTACGGCAGCAGTGACAACTTTGTAGCTTCAGAAAGAACCTTATGGCAGCAATGACAACCTGGCGCCACAAAGCCTGTCGTGTCGTCGCAAATCCCAGCAATGATCACTGAAAGCTCATAATTCGCGCCACAAGTCGCACCCACGCGCACAGTGGGCGAGGAGGCCGCCTGGCGCTCCAAAAATCATTCTACCGTAGAACGTGTCTTGCATTCGTTGTACTGCAGCACGGAACAAATCCATGGAAAGGTAATGATTCGCTGGATTCGTCAGGGCGCATTGTTTAGTATGGCAGACAACAAAGTTACTGGAGTCATACATTTCCAAAGCATATACCATACAGCTTAGTGCTGTGGGTATGCTTTATATTTGGCTCGTGTTCATTTTGTAAAGACTTGTTCTGAGTTGTGTTACACGCCATGCTGTTATCGTAAATACATTATCAGTGTTAGCATGAACATAAGGTGTGTAATAACGAGCGTTAAGCTCAGATGAGCCTGATCTGGATCTATAGCCAGACAAAATCCTAACAATTGGAGTATAAGTTGGACATTTGGGAGCTGACATGGCTTTATATCCATTAGAACGAATCATGGAAAACATAAATTAGTAGCTACATATGACAATGGGTAAACATGGGCATCATAAAATGCACCTTAACCTGCTCCAAAGTCTATCTAGCTTTGGCACATTTTTGCACCTCTGGGGGACGGGGCGGGCTGTCCTCGTGCAGGAGGAGACGGAAAGGGGAAGGAAACTACACGCTTGTCACTGCTGGCGTAAGGTTGTCTCTGAAGCTACAAGGTTGTCACTGCTGCCGTAAGGTTGTCTCTGAAGCTACAAGGTTGTCACTGCTGCCGTAAGGTTGTCTCTGAAGCTACAAGGTGGTCACTGCTGCCGTAAGGTTGTTTCTGAAGCTGCAAGTTCGTTTCTGAAGCTGCAAGGTTGTCTCTGAAGCTGCAAGGTTGTCACTGCTTCGTAAGGTTGTCTTTGAAGCTAGAAGATTGTCACTGCTGTCGTAAGGTTGTCTTTGAAGCTACAAAGTTGTCTCTGCTGTCGTAAGGTTGTTTCTGAAGCTGCAAGGTTGTCTCTGAAGCCGCAAGGTTGTTTCTGAAGCCGCAAGGTAACCACCATGAGCCATGGAGCCGTCAGTGTAGTCGCGAGGTCTTCACGGGAGCTTTCTGGTCCACAAAACCGCGAGTGGTCGACAAATGCGGCATACGCCATACACGTAGCGTTCAGCTGATTATTTTGTTCTACATTTATTGCTAGAATTTTGGCGTGCGAATGTTTCGGCATGGCGACAGCAATTATTCAGCCGCGATCGCGGATTTGCCCGGTCTGGGTAGTTGATTTGCCTGGTCTGGGTAGTTGAAAAGGTAGTATCGAATCTCAGTCACATGTGGATGGTAGAAGCATATCCCGCTAAGCCATTTTGCAGCGCGCCTGTTCTTTTCTCTCTAACGTCTACATTATCAAAACTTTGGGGCTGACTTGCTTTTTCAGGCTATGGTACACGGGGGGGGGGGGGTTCATAGACGTCGTCACGGGAGTAACGGAGGTGAGCGTCCCACAAACATCATGAAATTTTGCACTATGCCAATAGCGTTGCATAACAAAAATCGACCCAAAAACCTACTAGTGCCGACTATTTAACACGCGCCCTGGAGGGCCTCTGAGAATTACGCGCACTGGAGGGGGGCGGATTCCGCCCCCCCTAAGATCTCGGCTCCTAGTAAAGCTGGAGGAACAAAATTCGCAGGGTGGTTGGGCACGGTAGTGAACTCTATTGTGTGCAATTTTCGTGACCTTAGGTCAATATCTTCAAGGTCAAATGAGGTCAGATTGGCAAAATTTTCCGGTTTTCCGTGGCTTGGCTTGTCATCGTTATGGATCGCTGTGATTGTGTTTAAATGCTCAAAAATGGGCATCAATGATGTTTTGGACATTACTAATGATGCAATGCAGATGCTAGATCCAACATTTGACCTCAGGTCACCTATATAGCACCACTTTATCAGGTCAGTTACCTGTTCCAGTTACCGGAACCGGCCGCCCTCCCGACTGCTCCGTCGAGCAGCTCGGAGCAATCGGCTTCGTGAAGAAGGGAGTAAAGTACATGAATAAAGTATGGAGACGCAATGACAAACAGTACAAATGACAACCAGTAGTGCATTTATGGCAACATTCCAGTTGATCAAGTTTGGTTCCATTAACCTGTCATGAACTTGAACTGACTTGACCTTGGTGACCTAACATGACCTTGAAACTATATAGCATGTCAATATGCATCAAACAAGTCCCTAGTGTTGCCTAGAATACTTCCCTTTTGTCAGTATACTGCAAGCGCATCAGCACCGATTTTTTTGGTCTGGCGCTATAACATTTTTTTACATTAGCGGCCCCTAACTTGAAAAATGTTCGGCCGATTTCCATTTTTCTTGCTTTAAACGACGCGCCGTTCATTTCTAAGCAGGTACACCGAAAATAGCGTATATCGACCGGTAAAATCTGCAGTTATTTGCGAAAAATCGGAGGGATGGGCGGATTTCGCCCCCCCTCCAGTGCGCGTGTTAAAATCCATGGCGACGTTTATATAGACGGCTGCGATGTAGCTGACATGGTCGCAGCGCAGTCTAACCTCTTCTGTTCTGGTCAAAGGGTGTCTTTGGGGATCAAAATTTCCTCGAAGGAGCTGGTCCATGGAGCGGGAAAGTTAGCAGTTGCGTTGAAAAGGGGGAGGAAGATGTCTTCATTTAATTGCCATGCAACGTCCATAAAGTTCATATTCAAGCACCTAAGGCATGATGAGATGCGGCCCTTGTTCCGGCTGCTCCCTGTTCCTACGTGAGTGGAATTAGCACAAGAAAAATAGCCAGAGGTGGAAGTTTGTGTACTTTCCGTGTTGCCAATCCAACACCAATCCTATCTAGCTTGAACATTAGGCCTTTGGTAATCCATGGAACGAATGGACTCTGCCAGTAGAGTAGAGTAGAGTAGATGACTTGTCTGTCAGTAGAGTGATGGGTCTGCCCGTCATTGTAGAGAAGAGCGAAGAGTCTGTCTGCCAGTGTAGAGTAGATTAGAGGGTCGGTCTGTCAGTAGAGTTAAGTAGATGGATTGTCTGTCAGTAGAGTAGAGTAAAGGGTCTGTCTGCCAGCAGGGTAGAGTAGAGGACCTGTCTATCAGTAGAGCATAGTGGAGGGCCTCTGTCAGTAAAACAGGGTAGAGGGTTTATCTGCCGGTAGAGTAGAGTAAAGAGACTGTCTGTCAGTAGAGTAGAGTAAAGGGTCTGTCTTTTAGCAGCAGGGTAGCGTAGAGGGACTGTCTGTCGGTAGAGTAGAGTGGACGGTATGTATGTCAGTGGAGTAGTGTAGAGGGTCTGCCCTCCAGTAGAGTAGAATAGAGAAACTGTCTGTCAGTAGAGTAGAGTAGAGAAGCTGTCTGTCAGTAGAGTAGAGACTGTCTGTCAGTAGAGTAGAGTGGACGGTCGGTCGGTCAATAGAGTAGTGCATAGGGTCTGTCTGTCAGTAGGGTAGAGTAGAGGGTCTGTCTGTCAGCAGAGTAGAGTGGTGGGTCTGTCTGTCAGCAGAGTAGACGGTATGTATGTCAGTAGAGTAGAGTAGAGTAGAGTATAGAGTCTGTCTGGGAGTAGAGTAGAGTGGAGGGTATGTCTGTCAGCAGAGTAGACGGTATGTATGTCAGTAGAGTAGAGTAGAGTAGAGTATAGAGTCTGTCTGGGAGTAGAGTAGAGTGGAGGGTATGTCTGTCAGCAGAGGGTAGTGGAGTTACCAGCCGATCTGTCTGTCTGTCTGTCAGTAGAGTAGAGTGGAGGGTATGTCTGTCAGCAGAGGGTAGTGGAGTTACCAGCCGATCTGTCTGTCTGTCTGTCAGTAGAGTAGAGTGGAGGGTATGTCTGTCAGCAGAGGGTAGTGGAGTTACCAGCCGATCCGAGTGAGTGTCGGTTTGTGACGGCCTCTTGTCGACAGAGTTGACGCAGGACACCGACAGGCAGCGGACCGCCACCCATCTGGGTCAGCTGGCGGGGGGGGCTGTTCTCGAGCGTGGATTACGATCGGCAGTCTCGGCTTTCCCCGAATGCTGCAGTCAACAGTGCTGACACACATCTGTGCACTGTAGGTGGCGACACCAGCGACTGGATACCTGCACTGCAGGTGGCGACACCAGCGACTGGATACCTGCACTGTAGGTGGCGACACCAGCGACTGGATACCTGCACTGCAGGTGGCGACACCAGCGACTGGATACCTGCACTGTAGGTGGCGACACCAGCGACTGGATACCTGCACTGCAGGTGGCGACACCAGCGACTGGATACCTGCACTGCAGGTGGCGACACCAGCGACTGGATACCTGCACTGCAGGTGGCGACACCAGAACGACTGGATACCTCCACTGTAGGTGGCGACACCAGCGACTGGATACCTGCACTGCAGGTGGCGACACCAGCGACTGGATACCTGCACTGCAGGTGGCGACACCAGCGACTGGATACCTGCACTGCAGGTGGCGACACCAGCGACTGGATACCTGCACTGCAGGTGGCGACACCAGCGACTGGATACCTGCACTGCAGGTGGCGACACCAGCGACTGGATACCTGCACTGCAGGTGGCGACACCAGCGACTGGATACCTGCACTGCAGGTGGCGACACCAGCGACTGGATACCTGCACTGCAGGTGGCGACACCAGCGACTGGATACCTGCACTGCAGGTGGCGACACCAGCGACTGGATACCTGCACTGTAGGTGGCGACACCAGCGACTGGATACCTGCACTGTAGGTGGCGACACCAGCGACTGGATACCTGCACTGCAGGTGGCGACACCAGCGACTGGATACCTGCACTGCGGAGCACACCAGCGACTGGATACCTGCACTGCAGGTGGCGACACCAGCGACTGGATACCTGCACTGCAGGTGGCGACACCAGCGACTGGATACCTGCACTGTAGGTGGCGACACCAGCGACTGGATACCTGCACTGCAGGTGGCGACACCAGCGACTGGATACCTGCACTGCAGGTGGCGACACCAGCGACTGGATACCTGCACTGCAGGTGGCGACACCAGCGACTGGATACCTGCACTGCAGGTGGCGACACCAGCGACTGGATACCTGCACTGCAGGTGGCGACACCAGCGACTGGATACCTGCACTGCAGGTGGCGACACCAGCGACTGGATACCTGCACTGCAGGTGGCGACACCAGCGACTGGATACCTGCACTGTAGGTGGCGACACCAGCGACTGGATACCTGCACTGCAGGTGGCGACACCAGCGACTGGATACCTGCACTGCAGGTGGCGACACCAGCGACTGGATACCTGCACTGCAGGTGGCGACACCAGCGACTGGATACCTGCACTGCAGGTGGCGACACCAGCGACTGGATACCTGCACTGCAGGTGGCGACACCAGCGACTGGATACCTGCACTGCAGGTGGCGACACCAGCGACTGGATACCTGCACTGCAGGTGGCGACACCAGCGACTGGATACCTGCACTGCAGGTGGCGACACCAGCGACTGGATACCTGCACTGCAGGTGGCGACACCAGCGACTGGATACCTGCACTGTAGGTGGCGACACCAGCGACTGGATACCTGCACTGCAGGTGGCGACACCAGCGACTGGATACCTGCACTGCAGGTGGCGACACCAGCGACTGGATACCTGCACTGCAGGTGGCGACACCAGCGACTGGATACCTGCACTGCAGGTGGACACCAGCGACTGGATACCTGCACTGCAGGTGGCGACACCAGCGACTGGATACCTGCACTGTAGGTGGCGACACCAGCGACTGGATACCTGCACTGCAGGTGGCGACACCAGCGACTGGATACCTGCACTGCAGGTGGCGACACCAGCGACTGGATACCTGCACTGCAGGTGGCGACACCAGCGACTGGATACCTGCACTGTAGGTGGCGACACCAGCGACTGGATACCTGCACTGCAGGTGGCGACACCAGCGACTGTACCTGCACTGGTGGCACACCAGCGACTGGATACCTGCACTGCAGGTGGCGACACCAGCGACTGGATCCTCACTGCAGGTGGCGACCCAGCGACTGGATACCTGCACTGCAGGTGGCGACACCAGCGACTGGATCCCCCTGCACTGCAGGTGGCGACACCAGCGACTGGATACCTGCACTGCAGGTGGCGACACCAGCGACTGGATACCTGCACTGCGGTGGCGACACCAGCGACTGGATACCTGCACTGAGGTGGCGACACCAGCGACTGGATACCTGCACTGCAGGTGGCGACACCAGCGACTGGATACCTGCACTGTAGGTGGCGACACCGGCGACTGGATACCTGCACTGTAGGTGGCGACACCAGCGACTGGATACCTGCACTGCAGGTGGCGACACCAGCGACTGGATACCTGCACTGTAGGTGGCGACACCAGCGACTGGATACCTGCACTGTAGGTGGCGACACCAGCGACTGGATACCTGCACTGCAGGTGGCGACACCAGCGACTGGATACCTGCACTGTAGGTGGCGACACCAGCGACTGGATACCTGCACTGTAGGTGGCGACACCAGCGACTGGATACCTGCACTGTAGGTGGCGACACCAGCGACTGGATACCTGCACAGTACGGCACAGCGTGGGACACGGCACGGCACAGCACAGCATGGCACAGCACAGAACGGCACGGCACAGGACGGTAGTGCATAGCATAGCACGGAACGGCACGGCACAGAACGCACGGGGCGGGGATCGCCGAGTGGTTAAGGTGTTGATCTCTGGGTACCAAAGGTCCTGGGTTCAACACCCGCACCACTCAGGACATTTCCCACTCCCGCGGCCCATGGGCGAAACAGTGTGGGCGGCGCCATTAGCCGTCATCGTGCATAAAGTGCGTCGTGAAACACCCAATAAACAAACAAACAAACAAGGCACAGAACGCACGGCACGGCACATAATGGTAGTTTATAGCACAGTACAGCACAGCACGGCAAGGCACGGCACGGCACGGCACGGTACGGCACGTTGTGGTGTAGCAGATCACAGCACAGTATATAATAGCATAGCACAGCTCGGTACGGCATAGCACAGAACAGTATTGCATAGCACAGTACAGTATGACATAACGAATAGCAGTGCAGCATGGCACAGCAGAGCACATCACAGTGTGGCATAGCACACCACAGTGTGGCATAGCACAGCACAGTATAGCATAGCACAGCACGGTATTGCATAGCACCATATAGTATGACATGACGCATAGCAGTACAGCATGGTACAGCAGAGCACAACACAGTATGGCATAGCACAGCATAGCATTGCACAACGCAGTATGGTATAGCACACCACAGTATGGCATAGCATAGCACAGCACAACATGGCATATCGCAACATGGTACAGTATGGCATAGCGCATAGCAACACGGTATGAAAAAAAAACTAGTTGAGCCGCCGCAGTGGCGTACCAAAGATGAAGACCCTCCCCTGAAGGTTTTGGCTCCCAAGAATCGCGCCAGGTCCCTAAAAATCGTGCTGGGCCCCATAAAATCGCGCCGGGCCACCAGAAATCGCTTACAGGGCTGGAAATGAATAGAGGCGGGCACAAAAAAAAACTCGCACCGGGCACCCGAAAATTTTCGCCTGGGCCCGCCAAAATCGCGCTTGGGCCCAGCTAAGTACAATGCGTCCCGCCAACTCGCGCCGAGCCCTCCCCCAAATATCGCGCTCGGGATCCAAAATTCCAGTTGGTAGTCCCAAAAATTCGGATCGGTGTATCAAAAATTTCCCTCTGGAAGCACAAAGTGGCCCAAAAATTCGCATCAGGACTCGACACAAATCAAGCCGAAGGCCGCCAAAATTAGTAGAGATTCCGAAAAATATATGTCAGAGCCAGACAAATCGCTCCGGAGCCCCAAACATACCACCAGATGCCTTCAAAAATCGCGTACGGCCCGGAACAAAACGTACCGGGGTTCGAAAAATCGCGACGGGACACCAAAATATGCCGCCGAGTGCACGAAAAAAAAATAATGCCGGAACTCGGACTTTCAAAATATTCAGAAGTCATCAAAAATTGAGTCGAGCCCAGAAAACTGGCGTTTGATCCCCCGGAAGCACGCGTCTGGGCCCGAAAAGTCGCGCCGAGACCACGATAAATTATACCGGAGCCACAAAAATCGTGCTGGGATCCCACAAATGTGCGATCAGAAGCCCCAAATAAACACAGCAGGACTCTAAGAGCACAACGAAATGCCAAAAATCCATCTGGCCCTCAAAAGCGTACCGAGTCCACCAAAAAGTGGCAGGGCCTTAAAACATGCGTTGCAGCTCTAAATAAACACACCAGGAGACCTAGAAAAACCACAACGTAGGTCCTCAAGGCACACCAGGGACCGCATGAAGGTCTCAAAAACAGATTGTTCCCTCAAAAAGCGACATGGTCCTAGAGATGGAACGATAAGACCGATCACTAAATAAACTCATCGGGGTCGCGCCGATACCTAAAAAATATGGTCGGTGCACAAGAAAGCAACAATATTAAAACAGAGGCGGAGTCTAAAAAATGTGCCGGCCCCTAACAAAATTGGCTGGAGCCCTAAATCACATCGGTACAGGAAGAAAAACGCGACGGATCCAAAAAAAGAACACCTAGTTCGGGCCTGGGTTCGGTAGCCAATCTGGAAGCATATTTAGCCAAGGAGATGAGGTGCATCAAGGCTCAGCGAGTCTCCTGATTTCTTAACCACCAAAAAGTGTGGGAAGAAGAGAACTAATCATCGAATCAAATTAATCGAATCTTTCCAGCGAACCGCCATACGATGCATTCCACACGTCAAATGTGGCACCAGACTATCAGGTGGCAGCAATTAACAAAACGTAGGTCCAGCAGGAACCGGAGAATCGTACGAAGTGTGGCGAACGTGTCGAATGTGCAAAACAGGTTCACACGTGCGCGAACGTGTGAACCTGTCTGCCAAAACGCTGCGTTTTGGCGACCGGGCGTTGTTAACTAGGATGCCTGAAATTGAAAATTGTTATTATTGAATGATTTGTTCACTGCATAAATCACTTTAAAAAGGTAGAAAACTTGCATCTCTTTTTTTACTTCTACCACACAAATGAGATTACACCTGAGGTGTAATTTCAGTGTGAGGTGACTTGTCAAGGGATACCAAAAGGAAAAACTTTCGAACAGGATTTGGGGAGTTTGGGTTGAAATTCGGTGACTCAGAAGCGATGGTGGTAGATTGGGGCCCCTCCACTGGACAATTAAATTGGTCACTAATTATTTTATTTTAATGTTCGAAATCCGTGGAAGTAGAGTTAGTCAGTACCCCTCCCCTGGCGTAAATCCTAGGTACGCCACTGATCAGCATAGTACTAGTAACAACAGCTTGCATCAGCTTAGTACCAGTGCCAACAACAGCAGCTTTCATCAGCATAGTACCAGTAGCAGTAACAGTGGCTTTCAGCATCACAGCACCACAGCATCACAGCATCTGTCCAAGTCCACCGAACTGGAACATCAATCAACCGTCCCGTTGACGAGCTTGGCGTTGAATCTTGAGCTTGGCTCTTCGTTCGGTGTCCCTTATCATATGTTTAGGAAGTTCTGTCCCTGCGGCCTCTGAACTTTACGTGAGCAAAACAAACACAAAACATTTTGCAACTTAATGTGAGTATGGATCACTGCACACTTCAACCTCCGCATCGTGGGGTATGCACTTGTCAACGTTTCAGTTGCACGTGCTGCTTCAGAAGCTTTCTGGACTGTTCTGGTTCGTGGTCGCGGTAGCTCAGTGGACATAATATTCGATTCCGGAGAGCAAGATCGTGGGCTCATATCCCACAACCGCCTAAATTACCGGGCGCATACGCGATCAATCGGCCTGGCCAGCCGGCGACGCCACGTGGTCCGGCAGCTCAGTACCAGGCTGGCGACGCCACGTGGTCCGGCAGCTCAGTACCAGGCTGGTGACGCCACGTGGTCCCGGCAGCTCAGTACCAGGCTGGGGCCGCCACGTGGTCCGGCAGCTCAGTACCAGGCTGGCGATGCCACGTTGTCCGGCAGCTCAGTACCAGGCTGGCGACGCCACGTGGTCCGGCAGCTCAGTACCAGGCTGGTGACGCCACGTGGTCCGGCAGCTCAGTACGTCCGAAGATAATTCCAGCTTCTTGGCGTTTCGTGTTCAAACTGGTCTGTACACAAGAACTGGAGAACTGCAGTAGGTGATCACCGAATTTATTATGTGCAGACTTCACTTTGATTTCACTTCTGCTGAATATTTCTGACACATCTCGTGTAACATAAATGTGCACCATTACTGTCGTGCCTTTCCAGCACGACACCGGACAAAGGCCTTGGCAGCAGCTGGTCAGCGTTCAGCCTAGCTCAGTTGGAACATACCCTCCTTATTCAGAAGAGTGCCGGCATCAAGCGTAACAAGTGACACTTTGTTGCGAACATTTCGACAAGCGAGCCCTGCAAGAGGTTATTCTAGATGAGCTTAGGAGGTGATGACTGAGCTGCATGAAATACGATAAAGTAACGTGTCATGTACACTGCTATCTAGACTCGGCTGGAGTGCATGGCGACTGAACTCGCCTTTTCCCAGCTTTCCAACTTGCACAATGTGCTTGCAGGTGACTAGTACAATTAACGTCATCTGCCGGTGGAGTGAGGATTGTTCAGATCTTGATTCAAGATGCAATGGTTGGAATGTCCGTGACTTCTTTTTCATTTTTTTTTTGTAAATCGGCAAGTGATTATAATTGTGAATGTAAAATATCACATACTACGTTTTGCACCTTTTTTGGTGCGATCTGTTTGATGCTACGCTACATATAAAAAGAACAAACGATTTGCTTGTTGATGTTGATGTCACATGCGAACCGCCTTACTCAGCAATACGGCATCAGAGGGAACGAGTGCGTCACGCTCCAGTCCCCTGCAAGATCTAAGCCACGTGTGAAGTACATACACAAGGTGCAAGCCGATGTTGTGTCGTTGTGCCCTCCTACGAACACCTCAGGAGTTTGTAACACGTAACTTTTACCGAGCCGGGTGGCCACAGAGAGTGCTCGGAGGATTTTCCGGAATTGTCGCTGAAAGATTACAACCAGAGGCATGACACTGGGAATACTTCCTTATGTACCTTCTTTGCACGCTTTGCATACATTTCAGGTCAGGTTTATCAAAGGCCGCTGACCTGGACCGGTCAGAAAGGTTAATGCTCCAACATCTTTCACGTATCGCCATTCGGAGAGGTATAGCAATGTATTACAATGCATGTGGTGCAAACTGAGCACAATACTCACATGATGTTGTTCTTTCGTCAAATCAAAGAACTGCAATACCAAGGTTTCCAGTTAGGTAAAGTTCAGGGAGCTAAGTGGATATGAATTGTAGCATTTGTATCGTAATGCGCGGAAACAAAATTAACTTTTCTGGTGGTGAAAATGATCTTAAAACATGCTATTAGCAGTCTGTAGCCTGTTTCATATACATATTTACTACTTACTACTTATTACACCGACGTAAGTTTTAGTTTACTACTTACAAATTTACTCTATTCATGTCAAGATTGTACATTGCAAACAAGTCGTAGTAAATTTACTTCAGTAGTAAATGCATCGCGTTTGACACGTGCGTCTCGTTTACTCCAACAGTTCGCCATTGAGATTTCCAGAAAACATGCTACTGGCGTATTTGTTTGTCATCGTAGCTACCAAACTGTTAAAAAGACATGAATAATTCGTATATCTTAGCCAATGAAAATATCAAATGTAAAGAAAATCTCCAAACATGTAGGCTAAAGGACAGTTGCAGCTCGGGTCATTAAAGTAAACGAGATCAAGCATGAAAATCAATAAATAATGAATAATAGGAGCATTGCGCGTGCCGCTGCGACATGGGCGCCACTGGCAGTTGTGACCGTAACTACATCAGCTGATCGACGGAGTGGAATAGGCGTATCAAATTTCCTCAATGCCATTTGGAACAGTGGCGGATACGGGACACACTTGGAGCATGTACCCCCACCCTCATGCCGTTACTCCGGACGGGAAAGTGCCCCCCCCCCCCCAACGAATTGTTGTCAAAGGTGCCTCTTTCAGGGGTCCTTTTTAAGGGGAAAAGGCGCCGTTCTGTATGCTCCAGTGCATCCTCCCCGCTCAACGAACTTTCTGCCGGAGACGTCCTTGCGAAAAAATGTGCTCTCAATTAGCTAATTCACTGAGAGTCAGGTTGACAAAACACTCACCTGTCGCTACTCTTCGCCCGCGACCAATCGGCGTGATAGATTAGCGACGCTACATGACTCAGCGGTCGACGTGTCGTAAAACCAATAACCAACATTTGACAAAACGGCAGTGCAAGCAAGTGCAAGTACTGGAAAGACTCAAGTAGGTCCCAGTTCATGTTCACCTGTGATCTTGACTTCGAAATGTTCAAATACCCAGCTTGGGATGCATTGACACGCATCTACGGTCACTCGGAGCAGAGTGAGTAGGAGTAAATAGTAAGTTGCCAGTAGTAGATTAAATATAGCGAATTAAAATTGTAGATTTTGCTTGATGAATCGTACTTTTGCAACTACAACTTACAACTTTCTACTTACACATAAATTTTGCTATATGAAGCAGGCTACGGGTCGTAAAATACCTTTAAGTCTCATGCCACCGGGTCCGCCTAAACATCGTATGGATTCTACACAACATAATCTTACATCTAATCTTTTGTTGATTCACGTGAAGTTGTATCTGAACTCACATGTTTAGCGCCGTCTAATTGGTTCACCATGACATTGGTAATCCAACCACTGACCCCACGTCAGGTGATAATCCAACCATTGACCCCACCTCTGGTGATAATCCAACCACTGACCCCACCTCTGGTGATAATCCAACCATTGACCCCACCTCTGGTGATAATCCAACCATTGACCCCACCTCTGGTGATAATCCAACCATTGACCCCACCTCTGGTGGTAATCCAACCATTGACCCCACCTCTGGTGATAATATAACCATTGACCCCACCTCTGGTGATAATCCAACCATTGATCCCACCTCTGGTGGTAATCCAACCACTGACCCCACCTCTGGTGATAATCCAACCATTAACCCCACCTCTGGTGGCAATCCAGCCATTGACCACACCTCTGGTGATAAGCGAACCATTGACCCCACCTCTGGTGATAATCCAACCATTGACCCCACCTCTGGTGATAATCCAACCATTGATCCTACCTCTGGTGGTAATCCAACCATTGACCCCACCTGTGGTGGTAATCCAACCATTGACCCCA
>JAOTOM010002559.1:7500-50000 GCA_034440615.1 Ashinkailepas kermadecensis | reverse complement strand
GAAAAGTGGCGAATCTCCGCCCGACGAGAAGGTCACCCCTTCAGAAAGTATCGAGTGTACCCCTACCGCCACCTCTTGTTCAACGTATTTGTGCAGTTCATTTCAGAGGAATAACGCGAAAGGGAAGGGACTCTTTCGGGATGAAAAGCGCTCCACACCCCCGCTGTACGAAGATTTCCGACGGAAGAGCGCCTTGAAGAAAATGTACCCCCACCCGCATGGAAATTCGTTGGTTCGCGCTTGACACGGGTTGAGACACGCGACCACACGGGTGACGGAAGGCAACTACACGCGTTATTGCGCACCGCAGGGCCTCTCGTATGAGGCGAACCGGAGAGGGGGCGGGGTGGATTCCGCACCCACTAAGGTCTGGAAAACTACTAAAGCTAGAAACACAATATTTGGATGGGATATTACGGCTGCACTGAACTATCCGACGTATACATTTTGCGACGTTAGGTCAATCCATTCAGGGTCAAATTAGGTCGACCGATCGGTCGGTGAGTCTTGCCGTTGCGGCACCGAGTCAACAACACCTTTGTGGAGGCCGACTGGCGGTCGGTGGGTCGACTTTGCACCCCCGCAGCTTCTATGTCTACAAACGAATGGGAAAGGTCTTTTGCGTGCATTGCCTTGATCAATTGGCAACAAAGTCACATGATTTAATTGCGATATCCCTGCCCGTGTATGAGATGTATTCGGAGAGCAATGGGGATGGGTGGAATCCGTCCCTCCGATGGGCGTGTTAATCAAGTCACGCGACTACACGGGCAACGGAACACAACCACATACGCCAATGTAGTGCAATTGATCGAAGGCATGCAAATACAACGAACACACACACACACACACAATTATATCATTCCTGGTTCCACGTTCGTAATAATAATAGCACGTCTTTGGTCCATCCCACGCGACCTCTGCCAACTCCGGTAACGCGAAATAAATTGTCTCACCAAGTGGTCGCGCCTCACCACACCTGCTCCACGTCTCGGCTACTCGCTGGTCTGAGCCGTCGCACGCCTACACTGTCTGGTGAGCGCATCTGATGTACAGGGGTCTACCCCTATCGTGGCTGTCGGATGTTTGGCACCACCCTACACGCGGCTGGGTGGTGCGTCGGGCTGCCCGGTGCACGGCGAGCCGTCGATACCGATGAGCCGTCGCTACCGACGAGCCGTCGCTACCGACGAACCGTCGCTATCGACGAGCCATCGCTACCGACGAGCCGTCGCTACCGACGAGCTGGCTATCGCTGTCCACGAACCACTTCTGACCTCGCGGCCTTTCGTCAAGACGACGAGATGGGAACGGGGGACGGACTGTTATGTCAAGCGTGTGCTTGTTTTTCATTTGTAAATAGCTGGAAGGTAAGAAAGCTATACTTGTTTACAAGGTCTTTTGGGGAAATCGTAATGGAGGAGTATTTTATGGTCAGACTCCTCTTAATGACTTGCAATTACTCCACCTCGAAGCAATTGATCCACCTGACCAGCAGCAATAGCCCGTAGATAACATTAAATGGCATACAGCTTGATCTGCTGGGGATTTCATGTCGATACCCTTGACCATTATCTTTACCTTACTCTTTGCTCTGCTCATTAGTTTCATTCACTTCTCCCATCACTGTAAATGATTAATCGGATACCGGAAATGGGCCAGCTAAATGGCTCGGCAGCATCTGGGAAGAGACAAAGACACAGTTGGAGTATATGCAGTGGCAGCCTTCCAGCACGGCAATGCTGAAGAAAAACGCCCGGTCATTTACTCTACCAAGCCGCAGTGTACCTACCCTATCCTGGGTATGCTCCTGGTATTCCGTACATATGTGCCTGCACTGGCGGATCTAGCCCACCGGTTTGGGGGGGGGGGCAACTTTCGGTTTTCGGCGTCAGCCCCCCCCCCCTCCCCCTCTCCCAGTGGCGTACCTAGTAATTGCACAGGGGAGGGGGTCGAATGGATTTGGAGGGTGCCCATACTCCCACTATTTTTGGTTTGGGAAAATCCGGCAAAAGCACCGGATTTCGACCACTATTTGGCAAAGGGGCCCATTTATTAAAATAATAATTAATGACAACATAATTTCCGGTGTAGGGGCCACAGCCTACCTCCACCGTTTCTAAGTTACCGGTTTTTGTTCTTGTTTACCAAAACGTTCACGTTCAACGTCTTGTACCACGTCAACGTTCGTGCACGTGTACACACTGGTGGATCCGATTTTGTCAACTCTTGCTGTAAGCAGAACTTGAGCAGCATGGAACCCTCGATGTGTGTCAGAATCTACTCTGCTACCATATTGGCTTCCAAACAATTATTTTAAAAAATACCTTTAAAATTGGAGATTCTTTCATTCAGGCGCAATTTTTTAACCTCGGCAAAGGTTACTGCATTTTAATTTAGTTTACTTCTGTTGGTTTCTGGGGAGGGGCCAAAAGACACTATGGCCCCCCCTTTTAAGCGCTTCGGGGGGGGCATGGCCGGAATGGCCCCTTCCTGGATGCGCTAGTGTGTGCCTGGATGCGCCTTTGGCCCGATGTACTCGAGCGCTCCGGCACCTGTGACCTCATAAGCACATACACCTGGCTGCTCCTGCGTCCGTATCTGCGAGTGCCAGGGCATACCTTTAGCCTTCTTTACACATGTGCCTGGGTCAGTCCCCTCCCCCCGCAGATATTTCTGGGTGCGCCTCTGCCGCCGGCCGACCAGAGCGCCCCCGACAGTGGGGGTGCGGTCTGAGAGCCGGGTCAGATCGGTGAGCCCAGGCCAGACGCGGGCCCGGTGCCCGCCACAGTGTGATGGTCTGGCGGCTGTCCCGCCGCGGGCCGTCAAGGAGTGGTACGTGGCGAGTGTGGCACAGTGTGATTGTCAGGGGTGGTTGTTGGGGGGCTGTCCCCCGCGGGGCGTCAAAGGGTGGGGGGGGGGGACATGTGATGGTCTGGCGGCTGTCCCGCCGCGGGCCGTCAAGGAGTGGTACGTGGCGAGTGTGGCACAGTGTGATGGTCTGGTGGCTGTCCCGCCGCGGGCCGTCAAGGAGTGGTACGTGGCGAGTGTGGCACAGTGTGATGGTCTGGCGGTTGTCCCGCCGCGGGCCGTCAAGGAGTGGTACGTGGCGAGTGTGGCACAGTGTGATGGTCTGGCGGCTGTCCCGCCGCGGGCCGTCAAGGAGTGGTACGTGGCGAGTGTGGCACAGTGTGATGGTCTGGCGGCTGTCCCGCCGCGGGCCGTCAAGGAGTGGTACGTGGAAGCGCTGACGTACCTCATTCTAGCCTGACTTTTAGCACGCATGCGTGTCAGTGTCGGCTCATGGCTTCACTGCTAGCATTTTCTGTACGTGACTCGCACTCAATCTAAACGAATCTTAGCTGATCACGCATGTGGCGTGAAACTGCCTGCTTTGGTTGTTAACGTCTAGATGCGTTCTGAACAATGAAGCGTTTTGAATGTGGCCGAGGCGGAGCAGAGGGAGGAGTCTTGAGCGCACGTTCTTGGAAATAGGTTCGTGGGCTGAAGCTGAAAGTTTTAGGATCCTCAACGATTGACCCTGAAAAGAATCAGCGTCTTTACTCCCTGATTTGAACTTGTCAACTAGAGGTGGGGAAGAAGCCTCCATCCATGGATCTGTGTTGTGAAATAACGCAATGAAACCTATGTTATAGTTGTCCAGGTAATTTCGTAGTGATGTGGAAGATACTCTGATAACGACAACTGTGCGGCCGAGTACCTACCGCACCAAAACATTCCACATAATGGAGCAGGATGGCGAGCACAATATAAGAACTGGACCAGTCATCCTTTCCCCAGCCAGCGTGTGCGCGGATCATGTATTGTGCCACATAGCCCGGCATTAGTCGGGGCGCTTGTCACCCTCCATTTTCTGTGGGGGAGGGGAAGGAGTGTCGGAAACAAAAATCCACCCTCTCTCTCGTGCCTCGAATAAATGAAAACTGATCTTACCGGGGTACACGACACACGTTTGTCTCCGATTATTTGATTCCAGCGATATATACCGGTCGTGATCGTGACCTGTTGCATCACACCTTTCTGCGACCACACCGAAAGTTGCATCGCACTCGAACAGGATTTCGACGATTTCGGACGTATCAGACTGTTTTCCGAGACTTACGTTTGGAACATCGTAGAAATCGTGCATTCGGAAGTGCGTGCATGTGCACACCTGCAGCCAGTGGCGTCTGCACAGGGGATGTGAGGACGAGTTGGGTGAGAGCCAGAGCCGTGCCTGTCGCCATCAGTGGCCACTCTCTGTTCGATAAATATATGCGTTCGATAAATATATGCGTCGTTGAAGTTCACCGTCCGTCTGTGGTCCACAGTCGTTGCCAGGGTACGTTGCCAGGGTACGTTGCCAGGGTATGTTGCCAGGGTACGTTGCCAGGGTATGTTGCCAGGGTACGTTGAGATTTCGTCCAGTCCTGATTTCGAATCGATCGTGGCTTGTTCCCTTGTGATATATATATATATATATATATATATATATATATATATATATATATATATATATATATAGAGGATATATAAAGTCTCAGGAATATCTCACATGCTGGTGAGATATTCTGAGTTCAGGGCGCGCTGAACATAATATCGCATAGTGGCCACTATATGATTCATGGGGACCGCAACTTCTTGAAAAAAAGAGTGGCCATTAGTGGCATAGTGGCCACTATGTGATTCATATATATATATATATATATATATATATATATATATATATATATATATATATGTATTTCAACATGTTTCGGTCCCCATTAACCAAATAGTGACCACTATGTGATATAATGTCCAGCGCGCCTTGAACTCAGAATATCTCACCCACATGTGACTGAGTTAGATGTCCTGGTGGCATGTCCTGATGTCCTGTTGGCATCAGTACGTCCAAAAATGAAGGCGGGGAGTTGACGCAATACATAGGCAATGTAATGCGCGCAATATACCCGTATAGAAAACTAGATGTTGATTGAGTAGGATGCAATGATCGTATTGCAGATTGCAATAATCTTAACAAAAGCGTGAATATGCACTGCGATACATGCAGAAAACATCCTGTTTGGACAGGAGATAAGTGATTTCCTGGCTAACGACGGCGACCGCCGCCACGGCCTCGCCTCAGCTCCTCCCCAGGGCCGCCGCCGCCGCCGCCCCCCGCCTCCGCCGCCGCCGCCGCCGCCGCCCCGCCCCCGCCCCGCCCCCGCCGTCGACGCCGCCGCCCCCGCCCCCGCCCCCGCCGCCGCCGACCCCGTCCCCGTCCCTGCACTTCTTTGTTATGATTGGGCGCTCATTTTTGTTCTGCAAACAATCTTAAGAAATCATTACGTTGTCTATATGTTACTCGGCGGACATCAGGTCATGGGGCTTAGTGATATTTAATCAGTATGCTAGACTCAACTAACCTGGCCTCCGGCTACCTTATCAGTATGCGAGACTCAACTAACTTAACCTCTGGTGATCTTTTTCTACCTGGCGAATCTGATTGGAGTGTATTCAAATGAGAACATTACATTCAGCATCAGTCTTTACCTCCGGATACCTGAAAATGATGGGGTTTTACTCAGGTTTATGTGTGTCGAAGGGGTGGGTGACATCCTGACTAGAGCTCGGCCCCAACAAATGCATCTGACGGTGATTGATGATTCGCTAGGAGCATTGTAGATCGCTACTAAATATTCCGTTAACTCTTTTGTTATGAATAATTTGCATTGGTTGGACAAAGCATACGATAAAATGGGTATTTTCTCATTTTGTTTCGTGAATTTTGACCTTGAACTTGACCTGGAAGGCCATCACATCACCTGATGTTTAAAAGTAAGGTGTCATGCATCACAACGTATGTACTTGTTAACTTTGAAATGGTAGGGTTAGGCTTTGTTATTCATAGGTCAGATAAACGGTCATCACAACTGCAGTCGGCATGTTTCGTCGCAATACACCGAAATGTGGCGTAACTGTATCGCCCGTGTTGTTTTGTTTTGCAGTATATTTGATGTGTGAAGGTATTGGATCTGCCCGGTGCACGATCATCGCAGGGAACGACTGCTTGTGTACATTGGCTTGTTTAATTAATCGTGTCCTTGAGGTGTTCTATTCGCTCACGTGATGAGATTTCGGGACGAACGTGTTTTTCCTCACGAATATCTTGACATATTAATCCAGAAATTAGATAGTCAACGCTAAAAACAATTATAGTGGCTTAGGACAAACGTAGTATAACGATATCTGCTAATGGCGTGTATTCCACCTTCACCGGGTAATGTTATTGGACGATTTTCCCAATCTTCTACAATTGGCTTAAAGTTCAAATATCATATTTGCTGGCTTAATATTTCAACATATTCGTGAGAAGCAAGCATGTTCATCCCGAATTCCCATGACTGCAATGATTAGAACATGGCAAGAACATGATTATTTAGGCAAACCAATATGCACCTATACGTTATGCAGATACTGCTTGTCAATCATCGGGAAGACAACCATAATTAACGTGGGAGATTGCGTCGACGTTCCAGAGAAAGTGGCGTGCTCCGCAGCCCAGACACCAGCCGGTAATGTTATCTGAACAAAAAGGTGGACTGGTGAAGACCCCCGCGGAGGTGAGTGCCAGATAATTAGCTCTCACTGGCGCACGACATTTCGCTACCCTCCTCGGTCTGGAGAGCTTGGTACGACCCGCCGACATTTCGCTACCTTCCTCGGTCTGGAGAGTTTGGTACGACCCCGCCGACATTTCCCAACTAAGAGCGTTAGCGCCATACAACAAGAACCAGCGCGCTGCAGGAGGTGGGGTCCCCCGAGTATCCTGCAGGCCTTGTTCCCCTAGTTGTTGATTGATCTGCCAAGGGGATTGAGGTCAAATGCTGGTTTTTTGTTTCTCTCAAAAGCCGTACCGACCCATCACATGCATACGGTTATCATTTTCCGAGCAACATTCCTCAGCGTATTGAGATGGTAGCGATGTACGCGGCATTTCATTCCGACTCTTGGATCAGTTAGACGGATGCACTTGTAGATGATGGGCGCTGTATCACGCGCATCGGGGGGGGGGTTCTCTCACTCTTCCTGTTTTAGACTGTATCTCAATAAACTGGTGGCGATATTGTAATGCCATTTTGTGACTGTTTTTTTTATTGATACGCGCATCCTATGCAATACAAATAGGCGCCCGTTGGTAAACATAGGAACGGTGGGGATGCAAAGTCAACCGACGAGGCGACCGCCGAGAGTTCAAGGTCGCAAAGGCTTCGTTGGTGCGACGCAGCGGCGAAGCCGTGTGGAGGACAGCCTTGACCTTAATTCACAGAGAAAACATCGACCAAGGGTTACGCGATTTATCTTGAAGTTAGTCGACAACAACCATAATTTACGGTCAAAATGTATGTTTCTAGCTTCAATAGTTTCCAGGATCTTAAGGGGGCCGAATACGCCACCCCTTCTGGTGCGCGTTATGTGAGAGGCCCTCGGGCGTGATATGAACAATGAAACCTGAAACCGAAACAACCAGCAACCAAATACATTTACAGATCGAATTGCGTTCAAAGCGTCCCAATATAAGAAATCTAGCAGTTGCTAGATTTTCAAGCCGCTTGCAAAGCGACGATTCAATTAAACTTGCAGCCATGTGGTCTGAGCAGCAAATGTGGCATGAGGAGTATTATGTTCCCGATTGGCTAACTAAGTTTCCCAGGAAAATACCACAGGTTGAACCATGAATTGGTCAAGTAGGCATTTGTAATAGGTGATGCATAGTCTAGTATTTCCCAAGGAGCATATCATAATGCTGAGCATCTGATTTAACCCACGGACTGTTCGACAACCAGCTTACCCTCATTGCAGTTAAGTACATTGCAAGGACCTCGCATCTACCACACGCCGTTACCAACAGCTAGGCGGCACCAATGCATTCCTCCGGGGTAGAGGCAACGGCTGCCCAAGGGCATCTGGTCTTGAGGGTCGTCTGTACGCCAGTGATCTCTCCATGTTCTTATTTCTAGGGGGCTCTCTATGGGCTCCTGTCAACTACCCCGATCAGGAGCCTCAGGTGGCACGCTCGGGCCTGCTGTCAGGTATCGTGGGTTTCCTGACACGAGGCATCTGTTGTGACGTTGTCGCCGCTGTCACCTGGGGAACCTCCTGCGGTGGTGGAGCAAGGATCTTCTTAAGGGGAGCGCAACCATAGAAATGTGACTTAACAGAAAAGGCTTCTGGGGCGCGAACCACGCCAAAAATTAGTCTTGCGTGGTGAAAATATCAAAACCTCTCATTTGACCTAGTGTATTTTTGGGTGCTAAGGGCGAGGGGCCGGGACCCTGATCCCTTAGCTGCGCCTTTGACTTGTCAAATTGAAGATACTTCCACAATGGGAGCCACAACATATATGCTGGAGCGTTCTGCTGGATGTTCGGGCCCTTTCTTAAGCTATATGGTCCTCCTGTCGAGCCCATTAAGTAATCGATCTCCGGACAAGATGGTGCCGCTCCAGCCTGGCCTAGAAGCGTTTCATGAGCTCTGAGGCCTCTTATTAATGCTACCTTGACCTTGACCAAGATGTTCTGCCATGGGATCTTGTAAAACATCGTGGAACCCGGCACGGTATTGTAGACTTGGGGTGCAGGGACTTCTATCGACAAGTGTTAAAAGTGTCCTGTACAGACTCAAGGCTAATGCGCCCCATTAGCGCATAAGCCTTGAGGCTAATGCGCTAATGGGCATTAGCGCATTAGCGCATGTTGCTCCGCTAATATGCAACAATATGCGCTAGTTGTTGATACACGTGGATGTGATGACCCCACAGTATTGCGGTATATCAGTCAATTGTGATTTGTGCATGGGCTCCTGCACTCTTGGGAATCGGTGAGCAGGAAGTAATTAAGCACTTGCACACTAGAGAACCGTGGTGAAATATGTTTAAACGTTTTTTTTAATTACGCGATTGCCGGCTGGAAACTATGTGCAAGAACGAAAACTGCTACTTCAGGTGAGGCAGTTTCGGTTAAATTGAGTTCATTAAATTCAACACCGTCTGTCCAGGCGTCGACAGAAAAAGCTTCGGCTCGCCTGCAGCCTGCCGGGCGTTTACTTTTTCGCTGGCCGTTGCTGATGCGGGCCTCGAGCACACAGTCCTCCGGATTACAAGCCGACCCCGAGACAGATGTGCCGACCCCTCGCGCTCAGT
Organism: Ashinkailepas kermadecensis; assembly: GCA_034440615.1. Taxonomy (NCBI): domain Eukaryota; kingdom Metazoa; phylum Arthropoda; class Thecostraca; family Neolepadidae; genus Ashinkailepas; species Ashinkailepas kermadecensis. The sequence goes on along the minus strand of JAOTOM010002559.1, from coordinate 40,816 downwards.
CTGCCGCGCTGCCAACCGACCGCCAGACTTGTGCTGGTCGTGCGGATGCCACCTGGCAGTAGTATGCCGGACCTTCGCCCTGCTGGATTTTACGGTCGTTTTTTAGCCAACCTTTCCCGACACCAGCCTGCAGTCTTGCCACTGCGGATTGTCTGAGACAGGCGCACTAGCCGTCCGGCCACCGCCACCCTAATCACCTCCTAGTGGGGTAGTTTGGCCACCGCCACCCCAATCACCTCATAGTGGGGTAGTTTACCACCATCTTATTGATGGGCTGCTTTGCTGCTGAATTTTCAGGTCTTTTCTAAACTATCGCTCCTTGATGCAAGCTCCGAACTCAGTTTCCCCGCTACGAATTGACTACAATACAGGCACTCTAAACATTGTTTAGGTCTCCATGTAGCTACGTCTGCTGTGATACCACCCTCGGTTGTCAGACGATGGTGAAGAACCACATTATCCAGTGGAAAAAATTAGCTCGGATACGTAATGTATTCACCACATTGCTTTGAGTCAACATGAATATACAGGCATATAAAATGCAGCATGCATTAGTTATATCAATGTCAAAGAACTTATGCATTGGCTACTGCGTCGATTGGTAAAACACCCACTGAATCACACCAAATACACCACACCAAATACATCACACCGAATAAAATAATCGTGAAGTCACACATGCTTAGAGTCGTTGGCTCCTAGGTAAACATCGAATAAACGAGCGTATATACGAGTCGTAGAGCGAATAAACTGTTGTAACGCAGTTCACATGGCGCCATATTCACAGCCTGTTGTAATGCAGTTCACATGGCGCCATATTCACAGTATGTTGTAATGCAGTTCACATGGCGCCATGTTCGCGGCGGCGCGACTTGGCACGCGACATGGAGAGGAAGATCTGAATAAAACCGTTCACCATCGTGCGCACCACCCACATCTGCGAGACTGCGCATCCTCCTCCACCGGAGAAACACTCCTCGGCTTCGGCACTTCGGCTTGGCCTTCGTCGTAGCCAGAAGCCACGTTTCCGACTGTGAAGTCACGGCGCCCCGCTGTAACTGGCAGTAGCGGCAACCTGTGTGGCAGCACATATGGTGGCACATATGGTAGCAGGCGGCCGACAGGGTGTGACGTGGGCTGCGGCACCCACCACGGCCGCTTCGGCTCTCTCTCGAAGTTGTGCCGCAACATGGTACCTCAACGCCACCTATCCGGCAGATATCGGAACGTTACTTTTGGCCATGCAGCGTTCAAACAAGCGCAAGCAAACACGGTGATCGACAGCGACTACTGCCATGCCCGGTCTGATCAGTTCCGGGCAGCCTGATCTCCTGACCTGACCTCTTTACCTCCTGACCTCCCACTGATCTGGCTACACGTCACGAGGCTCACCGCACTTTGCTGGTTCCGACTCAGCACTACATCTTTCGGCAGCTATGTAGGGGCTTTGACCGTGTTCTTGGTCACACGAAAGATATCCGTGGTGGCTGACAAGTTCCCAATGAACGAAACGACGGACGCAAATATATGCATGCACAAGCGATTCGAGGATTTTGAGAGAATCAAGCAAGGCACGAATCACGACTTGAGTTCATAGCTGAAATGAACGGTATTGCACATACGGATTGAGATATCCAACCATGATGCTGTTGGCATAGATCACATGGTTCGATAACATCCAAATAATAATTATTTATCCTGGGTGCCCCTTATTGCGGCCAAATATGAATTACGAGTAAGTAGAATGATAGAAAAACAATTCTGCGAATCTTGTGGCCAGTAAAAAGTGATAATCGCTTAGTTTAACGAACTTCGGGCTACATATAGTATACCTTAGTGAACGGCAAGACTCGTTCTCCAACAGATAGCGCAGCGCCTCGTTTCGCAGCACTTCACTCGGGGCGCGGCCGCAATAGTCTTCAATAGGGTTAAATCACAGCGTTTCGAGCCCAGTTATCCTTCCGCAGTGAGAAATACGACTTGGCTAGGAGGCGGGGGAATCATTAGTGGGAAAGGGGAGGGGAATTACATGGCCCCGGCGGTCCGCATGCTAGAGGAGGCCCTGCAATACCTCTACCTTGGCTACATTTCTATTGGGCGCGGTGCAACTCCGAACTTTTCGATCGGAAGCGGCGCTACCTTAATATTAGTACCCAGGTTCTACCTTCTGTTCTCCTCTCGGGTTCGAAAAAAATATTCACGTGCAACGGTGGTACAGTTACCTCCTGTAAAAGGAGGTACGCCGTTGCCGTTTGTGTTACCTCATCTCCCTGGGACCAGTAGTTGCTACGTTATTCATATGGGGCGGCACCGTCGCTATCTCTTTTATCTGGGAATGCACCGTTCTTACCTTCTTCATGTGCAGTTGCTTTCTGCTTCATCTGGAACAACACCCGTTGTCACCCCCCCCCATGTGAACAGTGTCTTGGATACTTGGTCTGTCTGAGGCGTTGTCGGCCTTTCGTCTATCCTGGACGGTGATGGTGGTTGGTAATGGAATCCTGCGTGAGATGTGACTGCAAAAGGAAATAATGAAATACGTTCATATGTGGAGGCGTTTCGTAGTCATCAATTATTACATATGGTGCACAATATTCACTTCCAAGACTAGTGCCTCAAACTTCCGAAGTTAAATATTAAATGGTCAAACTGACCTGAGCCATCAGCTGGACTTGATCACGGTATTGAAGGCCCTGCCGCCTTGATAGAAGGAGTAGCTGAAGATCAAGTCATGTTTTAAATCGAAAATATAACATGAGAGGTCTTGCGACTACAGTTTAAAATGAATAATGTACTTCCTATTTTACAATGAAATACAATGCATCACGAAGCAGGCTGAAGGAAATCGGTTGGCGTTTCCCCGAACCGTTTACGAAGTTTAACAATATGAAGTTGGTTATTATTAGTTTTGCGACACGTCGACTGTTTTGGTCACATAGCGTTACCAATCTCTCATGCCTATTGGTAGCGGGCGAAGAGCCGCGACTAATGGGAGTCGAACCAACAGCATTTCGATTAAGGTACGGACACCCTGCTCCTAGACGAGAGTATTGGATGTCTTGCGAGTAATAGCATAGTTACGAACTTAATCACCATGTAGCTCTCCTGGAGTATTTGTTTTGTTTTAATCGGGTATTAATTGTTACACCATGGCAAGGAACCAGGAACTACTTGGGACCATGGTGCACATTTCAGAGTATTAATATGGTACCTAGGGGATTGTTGAAGTTAAAAAAGCCAACAAAGCAATCGATCGAGTCTGACATTTTTATGTGCAAGTGAGGCCACGTGTATACAGTAACTAAGGGAAGAATATTAACTGTCGTGTCTCAGATCTCTGGCAAACTCACGTGCACTGTAGACATATGGACGGTTAGCTGTTCTTGGTTGGGATACACGGCTCCACAGAAGAAACACCTCACAGAGAACCGAAATGAAATTCCGGCTAGATGTTGACCTGCGGACAAAACAGCAGCTGGCAACACGAGCGACACATTGTCCACACATTGTCCACACATTGTCCACACATTGTCCACACATTGTCCACACACTGTCCACACACTGTCCACACACTGTCCACACATTGTCCACACATTGTCCACACATTTCCCACACATTGTCCACACATTTGAGGCCATCAACATCAGCGAGACTGAACACATTTGAGGCCATCAACATCAGCGAGACTGAACACATTTGAGGCCATCAATATGAGCGAGACTGAACACATTTGAGGCCATCAGTATGAGTGAGACTGAACACGCTTGAGGCCGTCAACACGAGTGAGCCTGAACATATCTACCAACATTAACGACACTGAACACGCTTGAGACTATCAATATGAGCGAGACCGAGCACATTTGAGGCCGTCAACACCAGCGAGACTGAACACCCTACCGCTTGTGACTCGGCATGTACATACTTGCATGCCGCGTGAAAGTTTCTGTAAGCAACCAGTGTCATCTCCCTCACCACTGCGTATCGCAGCTGTCCACCAATGTCGGGCCAAACAGGACAAAGGCGTGCGTATCGTAGCTGTCCACCAATGTCGGACCAAATAGGACAAAGGCGTGCGTATCGTAGCTGTCCACCAATGTCGGACCAAATAGGACAAAGGCGTGCGTATCGTAGCTGTCCACCAATGTCGGGCCAAATAGGACAAAGGCGTGCGTATCGTAGCTGTCCACCAATGTCGGACCAAATAGGACAAAGGCGTGCGTATCGTAGCTGTCCACCAATGTCGGGCCAAATAGGACAAAGGCGTGCGTATCGTAGCTGTCCACCAATGTCGGACCAAATAGGACAAAGGCGTGCGTATCGTAGCTGTCCACCAATGTCGGGCCAAATAGGACAAAGGCGTGCGTATCGTAGCTGTCCACCAATGTCGGGCCAAATAGGACAAAGGCGTGCGTATCGTAGCTGTCCACCAATGTTGGGCCAAATAGGACAAAGGCGTGCGTATCGTAGCTGTCCACCAATGTTGGACCAAATAGGACAAAGGCATGCGTATCGTAGCTGTCCACCAATGTCGGGCCAAATAGGACAAAGGCGTGCGTATCGTAGCTGTCCACCAATGTTGGGCCAAATAGGACAAAGGCGGTGGATTGGAGTTTAGGGGCGCGTCGACATCCAGGGTCATTTTGCGCCCATAAATAGGACAAAGGCGTGCGTATCGTAGCTGTCCACCAATGTCGGACCAAATAGGACAAAGGCATGCGTATCGTAGCTGTCCACCAATGTCGGGCCAAATAGGACAAAGGCGGGCGCGGCATTTCAGGGCTGATCGACTATTTATGTTTAAGGGTGAATCGATTACATGGTCATTTGGCGCCCAACATTTTGAGGTTGTACAGGATGCAGGGTGAGCAGAGTGAGCATAGTGAGCAGGATGAGCATGGTGAGCAGATAGCAGGTTGAGCAGAGTAAGCAGGGTGAGCAAAGTGAGCAGAGATCAGTTTATGCACACCCTGCTCCTCACATCGTGAGGAACAATTCCCTTCGAATTGGAGCACCAAACTGAATGATTGATAGCCTATGTGCCTTCACTTCTCGCCAACAAATCACGTGTCGACAGATATGTAGGACCGATGTTCAGACAATCATACCACGAAATGCTGGATCGCATATATTTATTCCATCCATGTCCACCAGTAATCAATTTCACATTGGAATCAAGCTCATCATGAAATCAGTTTGTAGAGCTTGCCATTGAAGTGCATATGTAATTGTAGTAGCTGCCCAAACTCTGAATCAAACTCTGAATGCAGTTGCGCCGGAGTTTGACATCGATTGCTTGGATTTAGACAGATGTTCGGGCTCCCAACAAAAAGGAATGGCTGACAGACTTGACGAGTCAATTTTCCAATCAGAACCAGATACCTTTGCCATAGACACATAAAACCTCATCAGTCTTAAATCCGATCTCAAATGCGAACAAAATTTCCATCCGCGCTGTGCTCTAGGATAAAGGTAGCGTTCACATGCACTTGTTATTGTAGTCAGGCAATTGTTTGGGTCTTTGGCCACACCGTCTACTTTGTCCATGTAGCGGCCAGTGGCCAGACGAGGCCAGACAGCGCCTGGGTGAAGTTCCAGGCTGCAGTTGGCCGTGATGCCCCGCCATCCGTGACCCGTTATCAGTGATGCCAACTTCGTGAACAGCATCACGTCATGGAATTTAAGCTGATCAGACGATGGACTCATGTAAGCAACAAATCCTACAGAGTCCGCCGGCCTAACCGCTCACCTAATCAAAAACCTGGATTGTGTGCACCATCATGTACGACTGGGAACGATACTGGGCAAAAACTGATGCGGTAGCGAAGCATTCTCACCTCTCACTGGATCCAGCTGGTAGGCCGGCTGCTGGGCCTGGGTGACTTCGGGCGTGCTCTGGTGCGGCCCTCCGCGCCATGGCGCCACAGCAGGCACCATCATGAAGGGCGTAATGTGCTCTGGTAGGGCAGTCGGCCAGCGGATGCCTTGCGCCGCGTAACTAACAGCTGGCACCGGATGGTCGCCAAAATGGATTACTCGCTGGACACCTGGCTGGAACTGCTGCTGCTGTTGCTGCTGTTGCTGCTGCTGATATTGTTGCTGCTGCAGTTGTTGCTGCTGCTGATATTGTTGCTGCTGTTGCTGCTGCTGTTCGTGTTGCTGCTGCTGCTGTTCGTGTTGCTGCTGCTGTTGCTGCTGTTGCTGATGTTGTTGCTGATGTTGTTGCTGATGTTGTTGCTGATGTTGTTGCTGATGTTGTTGCTGATGTTCCTGTTGTTCCTGCCGATGTTCCTGCTGTTCCTGTTGTTCCTGCCGATGTTCCTGCTGTTCCTGTTGTTCCTGTTGTTCCTGCTGTTCCTGTTGTTCCTGCCGATGTTCCTGCTGTTCCTGTTGTTCCTGCCGATGTTCCTGCTGTTCCTGTTGTTCCTGCCGATGTTCCTGTTGTTCCTGTTGTTCCTGTTGTTCCTGCTGATGTTCCTGTTGTTCCTGTTGTTCCTGCTGATGTTGCTGTTGCTGCTGCTCCTGTCGTTGCTCCTGTCGTTGCTCCTGTCGTTGCTCCTGTCGTTGCTCCTGTCGTTGTCCTGCTCCCGTTGTTGCTCCCGTTGTTGCTCCCGTTGTTGCTCCCGTTGTTGCTCCCGTTGTTGCTCCCGTTGTTGCTCCCGTTGTTGCTCCCGTTGTTGCTCCCGTTGTTGCTCCCGTTGTTGCTCCCGTTGTTGCTGATGTTGCTCCCGTTGTTGCTGATGTTGTCGCTGATGTTGATGATTTTGTTGATGATTTTGTTGATGATGTTGTTGCTGATGTTGCTGATGTTGCTGCTGTCTGGGCCGTGATAATCCGCCGAAAAGCACCAACAGTCCAGTAGCTGCAAGTTTTTTCCGACACACCTGAAGCTCTCGAACCGACATAGTCTCGCGCGCACTTGTTGACCGCCGGAGTTGCGGTGATGGACGGTAACCTTGTCTGGCGTGTTGACGAAGCGTCGGTTGTGGTTCTGCACGCACCCGCCAATCACCCGACTGGGACGTGGATGATGTCGAACTGATGGACACTGGCGGCATGATGTGCCGTGACGTGTGCCGCGGCAAGTGCTGCGGCATGCGCAGCCGCGGTGGGGGCTCGCAGACGTAGCGTGGCAGCTGCGCGTTCTGTGGAGAAGGCAGGAACATTCTGGACACAATTTGATGGCGTGACGGTGTAGGCGGATGACCACGGAGTGCTGGTTGTTGCCCGGGGTATGATTGGAAACCGGGTGACCGATGATTGCTCGAGGACGACATCCGGGAGATGTGCGATGACTCAGGTTGCCGCGTCGGTCTCGATGGCCTGTCATATGATCGCACATCTCCCGACACACCGCCGACTGCACCATTGCTCATCTGCCTGCAGCGTCCTGCGGCAGCACCGGCAACCTCAGTGATCCGGGTGTCTTGGTTTGCGCTCGCACGTGCTTCTTTTCGGCTGTCTTCTTGTATGGTCTGGAATGCTCGCTTCTCTTGCTGTCCAGCTCTGTTCGATGTTTCCTCTCGGCGATCGCCGCGTTTGGGTTCAGCTGCGTTTCGATCATAGTCATTCTGAATGTTTTCAATCGTCTTCAGAGATCCAAGTGAATTTCCATGATATGTTTGAGTTATAGGCCGATCTCCAACCGACTGTAACCGATCTCTTTCACTGGGCATGGTTCGAACAGTGGATCTTCTAGATGGTCGGCTTCCCCTACCACCTCCATAGGAAGCACGTTCGTTGGCTCCTTCACTCTTGCACGCCTGCGCGAACTCAGTTCCTTCCCAGATTGTTGGTGTAGATTCGCATGCAACCTGCTCAATGTTGCCTGCGTCTTTGCTACAATCTCTGGTGTCCCCGGACATTTCGCTAGGAGTCTGCGTCATATAAGGAGATGAACTCGTACCTGCACGGTTTCGCCTACTATCCAAATTCCACTCTGTCAGAGTCATGTTCTCCTGACCTGAACGTTGCATAGTTGCTTCGTGGTTTCTCCATCCTCCAGTCCCATGGGACACATAGTTACTTCTCGTATGCGGAGAAGACTGGTCCGCAACCTTGCAGGGGTATCGATCTTGGGCCACAGCTAGACTATCCTTCATCCAATCATTAAACTCCAACACTCCGCGGGTGTCGCTAGGGTATTCCGTGTTTTCATCGAAAGCAGGTTGTTCCAGCCATGGTGGGTTCTCTTCGGCAGACGTAGTGCGTTCCATCAGCGTGGCAACTGGCCGGCATTCTTGGTCTTCTTCCATAGACATACTCCAGAGTCGCCTTCCTTCTTCCAATCCCGGCTTCTGTCCCCACAATGCTTTAGCATCCAGCCACCGGTCTTCGTTTCTTTGCCGTCGTGCCTCTTCCTCTTCCCTCCCTTGCCACTCGCTGACCAGCGCAGACGACTCCATCGGACTGCCGCGAGCAGCCGCGCCACGGCCTGCAGCAGGCTCGTGGTGGACAGACGGTCCCAACGCTCCCTGAAGACCCCACACTGCTGGCGAGTCGCGTTGCGTCGCTGTCGACCAATCAATATTTCCCGCCTGCTGAACCCCTAGTTGCGTAATGTCACGTAATGATGGCGTCGAACTGGATGACGTCATTGTCATTGTCTGTGTCGCGTAGTAGGTGGTTGCGTTATGTACAGCCGGTGCAGCGGCATTAGGTGGTGTGAGCGGCGTCAGCGCGCTGCGTGGTGCCGACATTGCCTGGATGCCCGGCGTCGGCGGTGGCATCGCGCGCGACGACAGCAATTGCAGCTGCGCCAAAGTTGAACCCTGTGGAATTCCGCCGAACGAGCTATCGAACATCACGTTCGATGCAACGGCCGCACTCCCCACTTGCTGTTCCGCGCCATTTGCTGCGTAATCTGCGGTGTCGGTCAACGGAGCTGCTCCAGCTTCTGCCGACTGCACGTGCGTGCTCTGGCGCGTGGTTGGCGTGTTGGTAGGTGGTGTGGCCGACACAGAAACATGGTGAGGCATCATGTAGACCTCCAGCGACCGTTGTTCGTACACTTTGACTGGAACGAAGAGATGCGGTTGCGGCACCGAAGCACAGGCTTCAGGAAGAAGTTTATGCATTTCTGCTTGTGGCACTCCATGGGTTATTGATGCGAGCACTTCCCAGTAGCTGGAAGAAGGCGTGCACATGTTTGATGGCAGGACAGATTGTTGTGCCGATGGCGGACAGAGCTCATAACTAGAGATGAACCAGCCATCAGGCGTGACAAAATACTTTTCCAGTGGTTCCGTGAGGGTCCATGGCGATGCCGCAGATGTGGCGCCAACGGTGGACAGGGGCGCGACGAAATAACGCCCTTGCTGGGCTACGTCGTAGAAATGTGGTGTCACGGCAGCGTCATAACGCGGTGGTGCGTGGACGTAACCTTCGAAAGGCACTATCCAGCTGTATTCTAGTGATGTGCCATCAGGTAGCAGTTCTGCGGTAGCGTTGCCTCCTGTTGGATCCAGACATCTGGACGTACCGTCCTGTACACCCTGAGGAGGTAATGACAGCCAACACGGTGTCATTAAAGGAACTGACACAGTTAGTTCCTCCGCAGAGGAATGTTCTACAACGCGGAATGACCTAGAGGTCGCTGAATGTCTTCGCGTACTTGCATGCTGAAATTGATTAGCTTGCAGTCCGTCCCCTGCATGTACATCTAGATCATCTGCCGATTGCGGGTGCCAGTCTTTCATCTGATCTTGCGGTGAGCGAACAAATGCGTTTGCTGGCTCCTCTGTGCCAGTGGCGGCACGTATCCTGCTGGTGGAGTCCCAATCACCTGCCTTCCGCTGCGACGCCCACGCGTCTTCAGACGGCCGGTATGACGCCCCAGCGGCTGCAGTCAGCTGATTCGAGGTGCCTGCACCATCAGTGTCAGATGGCTCGGTGCCGATCAGGGATGACCTGGAGGATGATCTTTCGCGGCTCCACGAACTGCCAGCCGACTCCGGTCTGCTCGTGCCGTGTTCCCTGGAGTGTCCCGATTCGGTCTGATAGCCCTGTGAAAACTCCGAATCTGTGTGCTGGTACACTTCATCCTCGGACCCTGCTTGACCGTGGTCGCTGAGCTCAAACTCAGTCTGTGGAGGCCAGTGAATTTCTATCATTACTTGGTTAGGTCGACGAGACTTCTGCTGTGTCTCGCCGGCTTCAGATTGCTCAGAATCTAACGAAGAATCACATAGGGACTCCGATCTGGCCTCGCGGGAGTTGATACCGTTGTTGATGTTTGATTCCGGCGCCATTCCGGAGAGGAGACGATGGAAGGGCAACTTACGATGATTGTGCTCGAGCAATTCGTAGAGTTCATTCTGACCAGGCCAGCGCTCTAAAACAATCTCCTCATGATCCTCAGTAAAATCCTGGTCACCCTGGTAAGGCTCCTCGTGTTCCTGAGAAGGTTGCTGATGACATTGGGGGAATCTCTGATAACTTTGCAGTACTTGGTCACGATTTTTTGGGGGTTCGTGATTATCCTGGTCCAGTAATTGATAATTCTGAACTTCCTGATGATCCTGATTAGGTCCCTGACAATCCTGATGGAATGCCTGATTAGGTCCCTGACAATCCTGATGGAATGCCTGATTAGGTCCCCGACAATCCTGATGGAATGCCTGATTAGGTTCCTGACAATCCTGATGGAATGCCTGATTCTGGGTGGACTCCTGCTCACACCGTGGAGAAAATCGCTGCCACAGAGAATACACTCGATGGTTAGAAATGTGGTCCCCGTCATTCTGTTCAGGTGATTCGTGTTCCAGTGATCCCTCGTAACCATAGGAGACGTCCTGGTGATTGATAGATACTACTTGATTACCTCGACACAATTGAGGCTGATTCTGAGATAGGACGAGTTGTTCCTCCACACATTCCTGTCCCAACTGTTGAGCTCCCGAACGACCCTGAACTGGCTCTTGGTCACCTCGGGCTGATTCAGGAAACTCTGCATAGCACTGGAAGGAGTTCTTAAAGATTGCTTCATCCCCCACCACTCCATCGATCTCCATCCGGATGGCGATCGTGCTGTCTTTTCCAGCTTCGTTTATTTCACTATGATCACCCGTAGCTCGACAACGATCATCGTCCAAATCGTCAATCTGCTGATCGATCTGCCTCATCTTCAGAACACTGCGATCTCCAGGAGAGGAATTGCCACCAGCTAACGAGTGCGTAGAGGTTTCAGTGTGCATGCGGGTGGCCTTTGCACGCGAATGTGCTTGTCCTCGATGACTAGCCTCCCATTGAAGCTGAGAGAGATGAGATGCGTTCAATGTGGCGCCAGGCACCGTCGTGCATTCTCCTTGACGGCTATTTGAAACTAAAGAGCTGACGGAGCTAGCAAGCGTTTGATGTAGTGGTGGTGTGCCCTCGGGAAGTTCCTTGGTGGCTTCTGTCTCGACAACATCGGATTCTGGTCCTGGTCCTGGTCCTGGTCCAGTAACAAAAGTCACTTCGTGGTCGAGTGTACTCAGTCCCGCACGGCACGTTTCACCGTGAACCCCGTAATTAGCGTCATTCTCAGTGGATAGCTTCACTGATCCAACGTCCTCTTCAGTGCAGGTCGCCATTGGCCCGGCGTCCTCCCCAGTACAGACAACCAATGGTCCGCTGGTCTCTTCATGGCAAGGTCTGCTTTCACCTCCGTGTTCGTGATAGGCTTCATTCTGCCCATGATCATCTTCCTCTCTACCTTCAACATCATCGTTGCTTCTCTGTTCAGCATCGTTCTCTTCGACGTCATTGTCTCCCACACTGTAGACGTCTTCTGTGCTACCTCTTCGAACCCTCGCGTAAAGGAGCAGGGTGTACACGCTCCACTGCACGTGGGCTGCACGAGTTTGCTGGCCCACATCAGCAGAACTTCCCGGGTCGGAGGGCAAGATGCATTCTCTCGAACTGCGCGTCTGCGGAAGCTTGCTACTTGTCTTTCTCGTCTGCAAGGAAGACAGTGTGGTCACCTCGCCGTCAAAGCATAAGTGCGAGAATCTACCTGTGACAGATATTGAAGAAGCATTACAAAATATGGCAGTCTGACTGTACGCTACGTGCCTTCTTCGTCGGAAAGGACGGCAACAAATCCATCACGATGCATGCATGATGAATCAACGATGCGCCGAATGTGTGCACGGATAATGCAGGACGTCACGGAAGCAATGCACCACACAACACTTGCAAAGAGATAGCAATGGATGAAGCGGACGGGGTCTGCTGTGGTCCAGGAACGCCACCAGTCCGTGCCTCAAACAAGACGTTCGTGCTGTCGCTTGACCGTGTTCATCTCCGGCTGGCCCCACGGAAGAGGCAGAGGTAATTGGATTCAGCTGTTCAGTCATAGGTCTAGTGTAGTGACCTTGTCCAGTAATGCGGTCCAGTGTAGTGACCTTGTCCAGTAATGCGGTCCAGTGTAGTGACCTTGTCCAGTAATGCGGTCCAGTGTAGTGGCCTTGTCCAGTAATGCGGTCCAGTGGTCCCGTCCGGTGGTCCCGTCCGGTGGTCCCGTCCGGTGGTCCCGTCCAGTGGTCCCGTCCAGTGGTCCCGTCCAGTGGTCCCGTCCAGTGGTCCCGTCCGGTGGTCTTGTCTGGTGGTCTTGTCTGGTGGTCTTGTCTGGTGGTCTTGTCTGGTGGTCTTGTCTGGTGGTCTTGTCTGGTGGTCTTGTCTGGTGGTCTTGTCTGGTGGTCTTGTCTGGTGGTCTTGTCTGGTGGTCTTGTCTGGTGGTCTTGTCTGGTGGTCTTGTCTGGTGGTCTTGTCTGGTGGTTTTATCTATTGTGTAAATGTTGGCACCAGGATTGACGAGGCGGGAATGCGACTCTGAGTTAACTTCGAATTTCAATTCGCATGCATCGAATAGCACGGCTCATCCGTGCATTCGAAACGGCCCAAGAATACAAATAATGCCACTTTCATGACAGCACTTTATCGATTTTCAATCAGACGTGCGAATTCAGCACAAAGCAGCCGGTAGAAGGAGGTGGCAGAGCACACCACATCAGGTCTTCACAGTGTCACAAGGTCGTCAACATCACTGACAAACCGGCATTGGCATCAGCTTCACCACTCGCTGGCAGCTAGCCTCGGTGATTGCCACCAAGGAGCCGATCAGCAACGTACGTTTCGATGTGGAAACGCTCAATCATAGATTAGCCCTCCGGTGCTGTGGTGGCAAATAGTACTGGCAAAGCAGGTGTAAGCTGGAAGCAGGCTGTTGAACATAACCCAAGCAATGCATTGCTGCTGGTCGATGGCCTCACATTTACCAGGTGTACGGGAAAATCAATGTCTTGCACTTTGGATGATTAATTTCCTTGCAACTATGTTTGATTTACATTTACAGCATGCAACTTAACCCATTAGTTACCGATGCTAAATGCGCGTGGCTAATCTTCAAGCATAAGCTACAACACCCGTCCGTTATTCACACACGGCTGGATTGATCAGTATGGAGAGCCCACTCGAGCATGAGGGACGAGTACTGCGTACGTCTAACAACCGAAGAATTCGCTCTGAAAATGAATAGCATCCACATATTACTTCGGACGCGTTTGCTTATGTTCGATTCCTGGAGAAACTGGAACTCGTATGATTACAGCGTTAGAAAAACTGGCCGTTCCTGGATTTTGACATCCAGAACAGCATCCCGTTCAGAAAATTATCCTCTCATTTTTAACATTCGGAGATTGAATGGTGCGGTTTCACCATGAACTTCTCTGTGATAAAGTGCTCAAAGTTCATCGGAAAGTGCAAGCTGAGATACTATTCTCACAAATTGGAAGACAAATATCCTCTCTGTATACAATCATCCAAACATGTTCCTCTCCTCATCCCGGATTGCGAAGGACGCCCCACGTACCTACCGACTGCGATGGACAGTAAGGTCTGTGCTTCTCCAGGCAGGTGGAGTCGGCGAACACGTGCCGGCAGAAGCAGCAGATGATGTTGATAGATGACTGGGCGACTGGCTTCTCCCAGTTGGAGGTGAGCTCGTCCATCGTAGGCTGGTAAAGAGATGGGGCGCAGTTAGTCTAATGATGCACATCATTAGACTGTGATAGATAGATAGATAGACGTAGGTAGATAAGGCTTTGTGCGTCACCAGTGCTGTTCTGGTGTACCTGGAAGAAATATTGCGTTCGAGTGGATTTAACTTAGCGTGGTGGAAAGAGTCACTGCTGCCATACCCAATTTTCCCATGTTAGCGTTATCGCGTAGGTGCACCCACTTGTCGCCCAGAATCTATACGCTTACCTCCCGGCGCCTGCAAACTCACCGCCCGATTCTTGCAAACTCACCACCAGACTCCTGCAAATTCACCATCCGACTCTCCTGCAAACTCACCACCCGACTCTCCTGCAAACTCGCCACCCGACTCCTACAAATTCACCGCAAGACGTCTACCCTCACCTCCCGGCGCCTGCCCTTCATCACTCCACATCAGCACTCGCATCGCTCGGTACCAGCCCCTCACGCTCGGTACCAGCCCCTCATCGCTCGGTACCAGCCCACTCACATCCAGTACCTGCCCACTAACCAACAAAATTATGCCACCCTAGATTGATGGTCAAATGCCGTTCAATTTCTTCATGCGAACACCAAGCATGTCAGCTGTAATGATTTGAAAGATCAACTAGCAGAACCAGTCGGCCATGCAAACAAGCAAACCCCGCATTGCGTGATCTTCCAAGACATAGCGCTCCAACACACTCAGCAGGTCCCAGCTAAGCTAGAAACACTCACCGGCAGGTCTCGTCTGGGTGGCGAGTAACAAGCATGCGGGGACGTGCTGAGAGCGGGAGCGGGATCTCACCGCCGATGGAGAGTCAGGAGCGGTGAACGAGACGCACAGTGCTGGGACGCCACTGGTGGGCGCGACGGTACCGAAAAATCCTCTGCTGCTCTCGCCACCAGACTGAAACACAGCCAGACATGTTTGCCATCTAAGCACACTGGACATACATGATATACATACTGGACATACATGCTGGACATGGTTCGTGCACGTGTTGGTAAGTCGGTCCGGCACAGCTTGGTACGAAATGTGCGGCGGCCACAATTTGAATGAGGCGGCCACCGATATCTGCCAGCCACACCGCCACATGCATCCAAATATTGAGACGCCGTCCCGTGACGTCACGCGCTGCTATCCAGTGATGTCACGTGACGGTATTCCGTGACGTCACGTGACAGTATCCCGTGACGTTTGATGCTATCCCGTGACGTCACGTGATGCCATCCCGTGACGTAATAAGCAGTCTGGGTACAAATTACGGTGACGGCAATAACGATGTATGTGATGATTATTTTATTGGCATCACAAATAGCTTGGCAGTCAGGCTGGGCGTCCTGGCACCTGAATATCCGGCATACGTATACTGTTTTCCCCCACACCTACACTTATGCATGATATGCAGATGCCAGGACGCTCAGTCTGACTGCCAAGCTATGTGTGACGCCAATTATACATACCGTGCCAGCCAGGTGCAACGTCGGCGTCATCGCACCCCGCCCTCCCGCCAGACGACCGTCAGCCCACGCATCTGCTGCAGCACCGGAGGCAGGACCCGGCACTCCATCCACGTCTCCATCCACACAGAGAGCACACGCTCCGCTGGCTTCACCGTCGGCCTTGACTGCTGGATTGCAAGTCGCCGCTGCAGAGCCGCCGGAAGTGTTCGGCTCACTTTCTTCAGTCCAACTCGCTGCACCGATATGCTGATTGTAAGCAGCTGGGCTTCCCCGATCTTGGTGAAACGTCTCGCCGACACGAACATTCGCTAGCACGTGGTGTGCAGGGTTCTCCGGTTGGCGTCCGGCGTGTTGTTGCTGGCCTTCCAGCGACACCACATGCAGAGGCTGCACGTCCGATGGGTCCAGACCCACGACATCGATATCGGAGCTTGTCGATCGACCCCGATCGGCGTCGACGACACCCACACGTCGCGGAGCCTCATCAGGGCGACATGGGGCGCTGTGCGCTCCCTCCGCTACAGCAGCAGTAGCTTGGGCGGCACGGTATGCTTCCGTGTCGGTTTCTCCTTCAGTTGCGACAGTTGTGTTCGAGTTTGAGGCTTCCCGCCTTCGAGTCGCGGCCCCTTGTGAGTCATCGTGCGGGGAACAATCACCTATCGCCTGGCGAACAGTCGACAAATCATGGACGTAGTCGCCTGGCGGGCCATGGAATTCCCGAGACGCACTGCTCCCTGCTGCAAATATAGCTTGGTCTTGGGCTCCTGACAAGCCGTCCGGCGAAGAAGAAGGCTCATCAACCAGCGGATGTTGTGACATTGCAGGCAGAGAATAACTCGCCCGCGGTGTGTATCGCTGGGACCAGGGCTGCATCGGAAGTAACGGGGCAGCGAGCTCGTCGAGACACCGATCAACGTCCTCCTGAATGCACATATTCGGTGTACTTGTGGCGCTTTCACTCGTACCTGAAGCAGATGGCCTTGTTCCACTATAGGAAGTTGTGCCAGACTTATGCTGAATGGGAGCACTCGGTAAGTGTGAGCTGGACCCAACTGATGTGCTTGAACTTTCGCTCTCCCTGCCTTGTGGAACTAGAATAGGCAGGCCAGGTGGAAGTCCGTCCGTCGCGCCCGATGGAGTACCGATTACGATAACTGGAACAGCTTCACGTGGAGTGCCTGATGGAGTTCCCATTGCCATACCTGGGACAGCTTCACCAGGAGTTACGACGGAGACGCTGGTCGGCACATTCGGCAAACTTCTAATTTCCATCGCAAATCGAGGGGCGGTCTCGGACTCTTCATGCAAGTCACGCCGTTGCTCATGCCGTGAAACAGGCATCTGGATGCATAGCGGTGCACTCAGAAGTATTCGTTGTAGCTCCACCGGCGTGTCAAAATGGCATGGTTCAGAGTCCATCGATAGAGAGGTGTTCTGATGGCTACCAGAACCTTGATGAGATACGTTCTGTTGTAGCTCCTGCTGGAACCAGACTCGTGGGGTGATCGGACTATCATATTGCAGACGCACTTGGGCTATAGGTGGAGTAGAGCTCGATACGCCTTGAACAAGTAGAAGAGGGTTGTAAGACGCCAAATTCGTCGCTGACTGAGGGTGGAGGCTGGTGGGAGAGTTTGTGGAGCCTCTTATTGACAGGTCCATGACAACTCCGGGAGGCCCAGAAATTGGTACGAAATGGGGACGTGTGCGATCCATTACGTCACAGCCAGGAGGTTCACATCTTCCTTTCGGTATTGGGTTAGCAAGTGCTGTGTGTGGCTGGAACCCTATCCCAGGCGATGAGTTGACGTTGTAGACTAACGCTGATTTCAGATGGTCAGGCGTTGCCAGAGATGAAAGACTTGTTGGTGGGCGATGGTGCACCGTGAAGGTTTTGTTCGTTGTCCTCATCAGAGGATGTGGCGAACCTTCTGTCCGCATTTCTGAGCTTGGCGAATGGTCTGGACGTATAGCTCTTCCTGAAGTGGACGGGGGTGATGCAGTGGAAGACCGTGACACGCCAGATGAACCAGAACTACAAGGAGCTGATGAGACACGCTTGGCAGAAACCTTGGATGCGTGTGAAAGCCACTGCGGATTATGTGTTCTTACAGCGTTGGAGAGTCCGGACGTGTTTGTGGCCGAGGACACAGCACGACCCGGAACAGCTTGGTGCATGGGGACAGATTGCTGCTCTGAAGTTTCAAGGTCACCTCCAGTGTGTCGTCGGGCGTCGTGTATGGTACTAGGTCCTGCATAAGCTGATGAAGATGTGGCAGATGCCCCACTTTCATCTCGCTCTCTGTTCCGCCACCACGGGCCAGCTTCAGTCTGCTGATTTTCCCCACCGTGAGCCACCAATTGCTGCTTCCACAGTTTCTTGATTGAGAGGTCGACGGTTGTCTGATCTCCTTCTCTGCAGGGCATGGAATTTGCTATCGAGGGCGGTTGTGGTTGTGGGGTGAATTGCTGCGAACGAGCGGCGGTCTGAAGATCTGATGAGATTTCAGGAGAAGGTGCCAGCGCTTGCATGTTTGGTGTTGCTGGAGGCACATGTGGCTGATGTGGTTCACGCGCCGGATTTCCAGTGGACAACTGCGACTGGTGATCAGATCCCTCGACGAGAACAACCTGGCCCTGTCGATGGGCTATGAGAGGCATGCTTCTTTGGCGACTGTCGGCTTCCCTGAGCCGTCTGCGGGCACCATGCCAGCGCACTGTGAGGCTGGAGTTGGGTTGATCTTGAGGGAGCACGCTCACGGTTTCCTCCTCCGAATACTCGCAGTCTGCACCAGATGATGCAGTTTCCGTACGAGACGAGTCTGTTTCAGAGCCAGGTGGTGATCTGTCGCAATCCGTGACCGAACGCTGCCTCTCACCGCATGATACAGGACTGCCAGGGACGGAGAGTGCCCCCACATGCAGATTTGATGATTCATCCTCAGGATTCAAATGCCATCGTCTGCCATCTGATGACTCGGCAAGCGGTTTCGCGGAGGTCGCAGTCGACGTCAGACCTTCTGCGTGATGTGCAGGTAGTAGTCCCAACGCCGACTCCACTTGGCACGCGGTACTGGGACCAGGATGTGCTAACGCAGGACAGGTCTCGCTCCGGGAAGCTGTCTGTGCGTCATCAGTAGCGTTTTGCTGCATCTGCCGACTCACATCAGCGGGGCGAGTGGCTGCACTAGACATACTTACGCGTTCCCCGGATGTCGAAAGTCCTCCATGTTGTAAGGGTGGTATCAGCTCGTCGGCTAGTGATCTCATCTCGTGCCCGGGAAAATGCATGGAGTCCACTGACGGCGAATCGCTCTCCAGTTCGCAGGATAGCCTGAATGTCGACACAAGCGCTCCTCCGAAGCGGCTGGACTGCGCTTGTGGCAGTGTGCCGCCATGAGCCAGGGGTGCTCCGGTGCTCTCGCCATGTCCTGTTTCGCATTGGCCGCCGGGTCGCGGGAGCACTGCCGATTCTGTGCTGTGCTTGTTGGTTCGCGGGATGGCAAGCTGCAGAATCGCCTGCGCGACGTCCAGGAGAGTGGCTCGCTCAGCATCAGATGCCCATCTATCTCGACCGCCTTCTCCTACATCTGATCCAACAGTTGGAGGCAGCAAAGGCCGTTGATCGCTGGGTTTGCAGTCACCTCCATTGCTGGAAGGCAGATGTAGATACGCCGCGTTGGATGCGATGTTGCTCCCAAAGCCGGGACAAGTGCTCGCTTGTTCCACGCCACGGCCGTCTCCAGGGTGTTGGCGCAGAGATGGATGTTCTACACCGGCCATGCCGTCCGGCTCGGAGGCGGTAACGTCTCCAGGGTGTTGGCGCAGAGATGGATGTTCTACACCGGCCATGCCGTCCGGCTCGGAGGCGGCAGGTGGGGGTGAGTGCCGCATGTCAGGCGTGCTGTGTCTGTAGGCGAACAGCACACGTGACCGGTCGGGCGCCGTTTTGGTGTCGCGACCCCTGGACGTTCCACTCTCGTGCGTGCCGGTCGGGTATCGCCGGCTACCGCCGGTAATATGTGCCGCCGTCTCGTCAAACGCCGCTTGGCTAGAACAGACGGAAATCTAGTCAGGACCAAGTTGTGATATCACGGCACAAAATGACTTGTTTTAATTTGAGCAGTACCAAGTATTTTCGCACAGAATGCATACCATTTAGCGCGTGCAGCGTTTACTATGCAGTCGTCGGCAGTTATATATATATATATATATATATATATATATATATATATATATATATATACATATATATATAGATATATATGCATATATATATATATATATATGCATGCCAATAAACATAGCATGTAGAGCCTCACTGGGGCGTGTGTGTTTGCATCAATCAGGCTGACAAAACTTCGAAGCACGCATTCAATTCTAATGAAATTGAATGACCAAAAATACCGTGCGAACCAAGTTCCCAAATCAAGTTCATATTCAATGGGATTTTCTGAGCGGGTGTTTTTATGCCAAGCGTGCGACATTGCTGACATATATAGCAATGAGCAGAAAGAGGGATACCTTCAGAAAAAAACACACCGCAAAAATCAAGCTCTCGTGAGAACGGCGAAAGATACCTCGGCAACCAGGACTCAGCGGCGTCAAGGTGTCACACAATTGTAGTCAAATGAACAGGGGAAACTTGTCAATCCCATCCAGTTTCTCCACGTGTGTTACCTCACTTCCACAGGGGACACGGGACTTTCCGCAGGGAAAATCGGCGTGCTCGAGTCATTTTCACGGATATAAAATACATCTATAACATATAAAATACATCTATAACATATAAAATACATGTATAAAATACATCTATAGCAATACGGGACAGATAGCTGCTTGTTTGGCTTGTGCACAGATTACATT
This sequence comes from Ashinkailepas kermadecensis, assembly GCA_034440615.1. Taxonomy (NCBI): domain Eukaryota; kingdom Metazoa; phylum Arthropoda; class Thecostraca; family Neolepadidae; genus Ashinkailepas; species Ashinkailepas kermadecensis. Next base: position 20,488 of record JAOTOM010002559.1, on the reverse strand, counting down.
TGGCTTGTGCACAGATTACATTTGGCTTGTGCACAGATTACGTTTGGCTTGTGCACAGATTACATCTCGCTTAGCGAACGTAAATGAGGTGCGGCTCACACGTACGGTGCTATCGTGATCGTAAGAGAGAAACGTCACCGTTTGGAAAAAGAACCATTTGAAGTTCAACTTTTTCCGTGGGCAATTATTGTAACCAAACAAATGCGATCTTGCGCAATGCAAATGGTACCTGAGAACAAGCCAGTCCATTGCGGTCCATACCGCACCATTGTATTGTCACTTCAGAAAATACGACAGGCACGATCCAGCTCGGCCCCAACCATTAAAATGTAGTCTTTGCCTCCTCACCTCCCAAATGCATTGGCCAGCCGCCAGTTTAATGACATGGTTCGGGTGGTTCAGAATCAGGTATGCGCACGTGCTGCTCTGGCAGACGTATTGCCGTGGGAAGGTGTTGATGGGGAATATACAAACGTTGCGATGAATCACGAACAGACTGGGAGACTGAAGCAGGTCGCAGACATTGAAAGCGTGACATGGGGAGAGGAATTTGTGAACGTGACCACCCAAGGAGACAGGACGAGCGACTGGACGAGTGAATCGGGCAGGCCATGAGATACGGGACGAGACCTGGCAATGGATTGGGGAACCGGTCCGACGCGAATTTGTTTTAGTTATCTTTGAATATGTCCAGTACAAGGGCTTAGCATAGCATCGTGAAACCACATGTGCAGCATTTTTTTAAGGAGCGCTTGAAGAACTCACACTTCAGTGATGTTCCACACCAAGGAACTCACCGTTACATGTTGATGTAGGATGTACGCTTATCATTTCTCTATATAATTCGCTTCTCAAGTTAGACGTGACGTTAATATTTTCCCCAATACCCGAAACCCTACACGGATATGAAGCATTGGGAAACGCATGGAAGCCCGAGTGGCTCATTTGGGAGGTCCCTATTGAGATACCAACCAAGATACGAATGAAAGCACCTGGTTTGCAAAATCACATCAACATTTACATCTTGCTGATTTGTAATATGTTCTGTTTTTTTAGTCCTTGTATTTGCTGATAAATAGGACAATGAACTTCGAGAAACTAGAGTTTTCCATGTACGTACATCGAGATGCGTGCTACTGTGAGATGGGTCCATGCGTGCTACCGAGATGCGTCCTACCGTGACGCGTGCTACTGTGATGCGTGCTACCTTAATTCGTGCTACCGAGATGGGTGATACAGAGATGCAAAAAGTAGTTTTATCGTAGAACTGGACGCGAGAGTAATTCTCTTCCATCATCTGATCAGGAGCAGCTTCTACGGCAGCCAGACAAGGCGCTGCATGACCAGCACAGTGCATGCACCCCAACCCAGTGGCGTACCGAAGGGAACAGCCCCCCCTGAGAGGTTGTGGGGCCATTCAAAAATCGCGCAGGGGTTCGGAAAAAATTGCGCCAGGCTCCCTAAAAATCACACTGGGGCTCACAAAAATCGCACCGGGGCCCATAAAAATCACATTGGGACCCCAAAAGTCCCGAAGGAGCGGCTGAAATGACGCTGTGGGCTCTGAAAATCACACGAAGATTCTAGAAAATCACATGTGGGCCCTAAAAATTGTTTCTGGGCCCATACATTTAACGCTTGGTTTTCCTAAAAGTGCGACCAGGCCCCTGATAATACCGCTGAGGCCCCTAGAAAGTCGTGCTGGGCCCCAACAAATTCGCACTAGGGCCCCCAAAATCACGCAGGGGCCTCAAAAGGTTGGGCCCAGACCCCTGGAAATCACGCTGGGTTCAAAGTATTCTCGCCGGAGGCCCCGAAAATAAAGCCGGGGCCAAAAAGACGGGCCGGGCCCCTGTAAATCACACTTGGGCCCAAGATGTCTGACAGGCCCCTGAAAATTACCCTGGGAACTAAAAAACTTAGGACCGGGGCCCTGAAAATCACATTGGTGGGCCAAAATAGTAGTGTCGTGTTCCTGGAAAATCACGGCCGGCCAAAAATATCAGACCAGGGCCCCTGACAATCGCGCTGGGTCTTCAAGAAAGTCGGACCGGTGCCCCTGATACTCACTCTGGGGGCCTTAAAGGTTCGCGCCTGGGCTCCTGAAAATCATGCTGGGGGCCCAAAAAGTCGTTACGGGTTCTTGAAAATCAGGACGAGGACCCCAAAAAGGTCGTCCGGGGTCCCTGCAAATCACGTTAAGCCTAGGGGTATCAAAAAGTCGCGCCCGGGATCTCGCTACAGATCCCAAGAAATGAAGACCGTGCTCAAACAATCGCACTTAGACCCCAAAAAGTCGCGTCGCTGCCCTTAAAAATAACTGGGGAAAAAAGTCGTGGAAGGACCACACAAGTGGCATCTGGCTTCCCAAAAATCCATTCCTACTCGGAATGTCACTGCGGCCACAAAAATTGCGTCAAACAGCCAAAATAACGCGTCGAGCACCGGAAAACAAGCGCCGAAAATAAATGCGCCGGGATCCCGAAGAATCGTACCAGGGCCCAAGAATATCGCGCAGGGGGCTTACAAATATAATATAAATACTAAAACATAGAACTATGGAATATAAATGGAATACAGATACATATATAACTAAAATTCGAACCCCCACCCCCAAAAAAATCACAGCGACTCCATCGACTGGATCCGAGCATCGGAAAATTCAGAACAGGTCCCGGAGGAAATTTCTCTTAAGGACCTTTCTACTCTGAAGGGTGCTATCGACTGAAACTCGTTGAGCAGCCGCAGTGCCACACCAAGGAGGAAAATGTCCCCCCCACCCATCCCACTGAAGGGGTGGCTCCAAGAATCGCGTCGGGGTCCCTACAATTCGCTCTGGGGCCCATAGATTCGTGTCGGGGCACTCCAGAATTAGTGTAGGGGCCCTAAATAAATGCAGCAGGAGCCAAAAAAAACTCGCGCCGGATCAAAAAATTTGCGCCGGGTCCCGCCAAAATCGCGCTGAGGTCCAGCCAAGTACAACGCGCCTCGCGATTTCCCGCCGAGCCCCCCAAATATCGCTTTCGGAACTCAAAGTTCCAGTCGGTCCCAAACATTCTGGTAGCGGCATTACAAATTTCGGGCTATCAAAACTTGGCGTCGGTGGCCCAAATAAGCATAGCATGGCCCCAAAAATCGCATCGGGACCACACAAAAATCAAGCCGGAACCTTTCGAAATAAGGAGGAATTCCGAAAAGTAAATGTCTGAATCAGGAAGATCGCTACGGAGCCCTCAAGTATACCAAGAGATACCTTCAAAAATCGCATACGTCCCCCCACACAAAAAAAACGTAACGGAGCTCGAAAAATCGCAGCGGGACACAAGTATGGTGCCCCGGGCCCGAAGAATCAGGCCGGGACCTGGACGTAAAAAAATTCAAAAGTCACCAAAAATTGCATAGAGCTAAGAAAACTGGTACTTGTCACGTGAAGCCAAAACAAAAACCTTCGAACATGATGAGGGGAGTTAGGGTTGAAATCCGGTGATTCAAACGACTACGGTAGATTGTGCCCTCTCCACGTGACAATTAAGTTGGTCACTAATTGCTCTTAAAAAAGAAACACCTTTTAAAAGATAGTGGTCGAAATTCGAGGAGTTTTTTAATGGGAATAGGTGGACTCCTTCCCAGTCCGGTTTCCCTCCCTTCCCCCATAGCGCAAACCCTAGGCACCCCACAGCCCCAACCCCAAATACGAACCTGGTAACCAGGCCACAGGCATCTTACCCAGTCGCATCAGGTGGTGCCCGCGTGAAGCGCAGCTTGAAATCCTGCCGCTGGGCGGCGATGCTCGACGGCCCGGCCGAGAGAGACGCCACGGCCCAGCCTGTCCGGTCGCCAGGTGTCGCTGGTATCTGCAGCTGGGCCGATAACTGCTCACCACTCCCAAAACCTGCGAAACAAGCGTGGTATTCATTTTGTCACTGGCGTAGTTATGCATTGCTTAACACGTGCCCTGGAGGGCCTCTGAAAATTACGCGCACTGGAGGGGTGGGGTGGGGTGGGGGGGATTCCGCCCCCCTAAGATCTCGGCTCTTATTAAGGCTGGAGGAACGAAACTCGCAGGGTGGATGGGTACGGTAGTGAACACTATTGTGTGCCAATTTCATGACCTTAGGTCAATATCTTCAAGGCCAAATGAGGTCACATTTGTCAACATTTCCTTGTTTCGGGTGACTTGGCTTGTCATTGTTATGGATCGCTGTGATGGTGTTTAAGTGCTCCAAAATGGCCATCAATGATGTTTTGGACATTACTAATGATGCAATGCAGATGCTAGACCCGACATTTGACCTCAGGTCACCTATACAGCAGCACTTTATCAGGTCAGCTACCTGTTCCAGTTACCGGAACCGGACCGCCCGCCCGACTGCTTCGTCGGGCAGCTCGGCGCTCGGCTTCGCGAAGAAAGGAGTAAAGTACATGAATAAAGTATGGAAACGCTTAGGTACACAATGACAAACAGTTGTGCATGTATGACAACATTCCAGTTGACCAAGTTTGGTTCCATTAACCTGTCATGAACCTGACCTGACTTGACCTCGGTGACCTAACATGACCTTGAAACTATACAGCATATCAAAATGCATCAAACAAGTCGCTAGTGTTGCCAAGAACACTTCCCTTTTGCGGATATACGGGAAGCGCATCAGAGCCGATTTTTGTGGTCCGACGCTACGAAATGTTTTGACTTTAACGGCCCATAACTAGAAATTATTTGCCGATTTCCATTTTTCTTGCTTTAAACGACGCGCCGGTCATGTCTGAGCAGGTACGCAAAAAATGGCGTATATCGACTGGTAAAATCTGAAGTTATGTACGAAAAACCGGAGGGGTGGGCGGATTTCGCCCCCCCCCCCTCCAGTGCGCTTGCTAATATAAAATACTGTTATACAATTTGTAATCTTAATATATACTGCTCCAGATGGTGTTTTTACACGGGATTATTCCCACGTGGTGATTTTTTATTTATAATCGTAAGCCTGATTATCGCCCACCATGCCAGTTGCCAGATGTCAGACTATTACTTTGTGTGTCGTCCGCTGCCGTTAAATTTCACAAGTCCAAACGGCCCGCGCCCCACCGCACAGTGGAATAACGAAGGGGTTAGAAAGTATTGAAAAATTGCGTCATCACCTTCACATTCAGCGCTGGTGCAATTGGGTACAGGATCATGGCGGATCAAAACATTTTGATCGGAGGGCATTCGTCTGGATGGGCGCAATTTTTCCCGGAGGGGCGCCACCGATTGGGACAAATTCAAAGGGGTGCACTCCAGCCCACTCCAGCCCACTCCAGCCCACTCCAGCCCACTCCAGCCCACTCCAGCCCACTCCAGCCCACTCCAGCCCACTCCAGCCCACTCCAGCCCACTCCAGCCCACTCCAGCCCACTCCAGCCCACTCCAGCCCACTCCAGCCCACTCCAGCCCACTCCAGCCCACTCCAGCCCACTCCAGCCCACTCCAGCCCACTCCAGCCCACTCCAGCCCACTCCAGCCCACTCCAGCCCACTCCAGCCCACTCCAGCCCACTCCAGCCCACTCCAGCCCACTCCAGCCCACTCCAGCCCACTCCAGCCCACTGCAGGCACTCCTTATTCAGCGAGAGTGGCTGCACCTATTCAGGCGCGGGCCGCATGCTCCCTGTGGCCTTGCTTGGATCCGCCCCTGGTACTTGACCTGTTGACCAATAGTCTGCTGAGTCGGATGTCTCTCCAAAAGTACCTACCTGGCCGCATCCTGAACGGCTGCCCAACTCACGTGCCAAGCCGTCTCTCTGCGAGGCGCCTCCGGGGTTGCCGACCGTCCTCGACCTCTTGCGTCGCTTGCCCAGCGGCGGCGTGGGCGGCAGAATCTTGGGCTTGCCCCCAGGCGGTGACGGGGTCATGGCGCAGGTGCGGCGCGTGCGGTAAGGTGAAGTGACACCAGCGGCGCGAAGCTTCCTGTGAGCGCGCCACGCCGCCCGGAGCTCGCGATCACCCACGTCGTCGTCACTCCAGTCGGCCGCATTGCCGCCGGTGTCAGAGTCGGACGCCTGCAGTGAGCCCCAGCCTCATGTAACGCCTGGGGCTATTGACGAACCAAAGCATGTCACTGTGGAAGGCCATCTGAGGAAGGACTTCTCACCAAAATGTCGTTCGAAATTGCGATTCGGATGTTGGTACCAACGGGAGTGGGTCCCTCATGACAACTCCCTTCGGACTTCGAAAGGGAGGGGGGCGCAATGTGTCTCGATTGCAAAATGACATTGACACATTTTCTTTCAGGAGACGCATGCCTTCAGCAGGTGGGGGATTGCGTGTTCCGAATTCCGACCACAGAGTCTCCAGAGCCGCCGCCTGGAGGACTGGACCGGTTCTGGTATGGTTGAGCGGTGCGTCACGGTGCGTAAGTCCCCGACGGTCGTGCATAAGAACATGGTTGCACTCCTTCAAATATTCGCATATTTGGGGAAAACGCTTCAATTATAATAAATACACCTGGGCCTCTAATTTATCCAGTTCCATTACTGCATGGGGAGGGAGGTAGGATTTTGAAAACGCATCATCTGGAACCACATTCTTCCCGCCAGACCAGTTCATGGGTTCGTCTCTGCAGCTGGAGGACGGCAGTGCACATAGCTGAGGGGGGGGGGGTGCTGCTGCATTGCCGGTTGAGTCTCACTATTACAATTGGCATGGCAGAATGGAAGGGATAAGGGAGTGCAAGGGATAAATAGCGTGTCGTCATTTCCAGAAAACACCATATGCGTTATGCCAACTTAACGCAAACTCGTGGGAACTCAGCTCAACATCCGATGTGGAAAATAATTATCCCTCTTAAGTCTAAACGGAGCCGGACTCCGGTAATCAGGGATTTCCTATCATGAAATGGGAAGGCATGGGGAAGTGGGAGGAGGCGGGAGGTTGCTGGAGGAGGCGGGGGAGGCGGAGGGAGGCGGAGGGAGGCGGAGGGAGGCGGGGAGGAGAGGTAGGCGGGGGAGGCGGGGAGGCGGGGAGGAGGGGTACCCGGGGAGGTTGGTTGGTTGGTTGGTTGGTTATTGGTTTTATGACACGTCGACCGTTGAGTCATGTAGCGTCGCCAATCTCTCACGCCGATTGGTCGCGGGCGAAGAGTAGCGACAGGCGAGACTCGAACCCACAACCTTTCGATTGTGAGACGAGCATCTTACCCCTAGACCACTCGTCCCCTAGGCGGGGGAGGCGGGGATGAGAGGAAATACAGGGTAAGTGACAGTTGATAGCTTTGGTTACTGCTTTTCTATAATAGCTGGTAAGGCTTTGCTATTTTGAACGGATGACAGCATGACACGCGTAATTATGAACTGTAATCCGTCAAGAACGGAGACAGGCGCTCCGATACCACTAACAATTACCGGTAAAACAGTGGACCAGACAGATACAAGTGCCAGTACAAATACAAGAACAAGTGCATGCAAGCATTAGCAAAAGCACAACAGTGAATCCGACCGACAACCGTCGCCAGCATTCGCAAATAAATTATCTTTGAACAGACTCGCTTCATTCCTTCTCCATATGAGCTGAAAAAGCCGAGTGGGGTGAGGTGGGATGGGACGCTCCTCTGAACTCCCTCATAAGACAACAGCTGAAGTATCACAGACCATTACGCCGGAATTAAGTTCAGGACTGAATAAAATAACCCTGAAAGTAGTTGCATTCTTACCGCGGGTAAATACTAGGAATGTGGAGACTGGCTCAGCGCTTGGGCCAGATCAAAGCCACTTTGAACCCTCCACTACATCTAGCGTTGACCACTTGGAGGCGATCAATGATATTAATTGATCAATTGATCAGTTGCCGGTAGTTCGCAATTTCTCAGAAGGCGGTCGGACATGCTTCCTTCTCCTTCCTCCTTCCTTCTTCCCCTTCTTCCTTCTTCCAGCCACAGCTAAGTAAGCTTGGATGACCCCTTCAAATTTGTTGCTCCATGAGATCGGCGATGGAGTGAGTCCCCTTAGCCAGTAGCGGATCAAGTGATTTTGATCGGTGGGCACTTGTTCTGAGGGGGCGACACGTCATTGAGGGATGCGTTTTTCCAATCGAAGGCGCGCCACATCTCCATCGTAAGGGGTGGAGCACATGCTCCCAGTCGTCCCCCTGGATCGGCCAGTCCTATCAGCTATGCCATTTGGCAGCACTGCGGGTGCAGCCAGGATTTTTTGGAGCGCCCGGCGGAAAAAATATGATGAAATAAAGAACGTGATCGGCGTGCAATGCGCGGCCAAAATTTATAGTTTTGCCTGGTAAAATCTCCAAATTTTTTATCTAGGTTATTTTTTGTTACTAATGGGAAGAGAAACCGCCCCCCCCCCCCACACCCTGTCTACGCCTCTGTGCGGCGCACTGACACAAGCCGTCTTTATGTCGTTTCGTCGTTTCAAAAACAATTTTTAAAATGCATATCCACCCTACTTGGACGATATTTAATGGTCTAAAAATCGGTGGAGCTGGGAATTAGTGCGACGCCAGGTTATTAGCCGTCCCCCACGGTGGAGTTGGGAATTAGTGCGACGCCAGGTTATTAGCCGTCCCCCACGGTGGGGCTGGGAATTAGTGCGACGCCAGGTTATTAGCCGTCCCCCACGGTGGGGCTGGGAATTAGTGCGACGCCAGGTTATTAGCCGTCACCAATGGTGGGGCTGGGAATTAGTGCGACGCCAGGTTATTAGCCGTCCCCCACGACGCCAGGTTATTAGCCGTCCCCCACGGTGGAGCTGGGAATTAGTGCGACGCCAGGTTATTAGCCGTCCCCCACGGTGGGGCTTGGAATTAGTGCGACGCCAGGTTATTAGCCGTCCCCCACGACGCCAGGTTATTAGCCGTCCCCCACGACGCCAGGTTATTAGCCGTCCCCCACGGTGGGGCTGGGAATTAGTGCGACGCCAGGTTATTAGCCGTCCCCCACGGTGGGGCTGGGAATTAGTGCGACGCCAGGTTATTAGCCGTCCCCCACGGTGGGGCTGGGAATTAGTGCGACGCCAGGTTATTAGCCGTCCCCCACGACGCCAGGTTATTAGCCGTCCCCCACGGTGGGGCTGGGAATTAGTGCGACGCCAGGTTACTAGCCGTCACCAATGGTGGGGCTGGGAATTAGTGCGACGCCAGGTTATTAGCCGTCCCCCACGACGCCAGGTTATTAGCCGTCCCCCACGGTGGAGCTGGGAATTAGTGCGACGCCAGGTTACTAGCCGTCACCAATGGTGGGGCTGGGAATTAGTGCGACGCCAGGTTATTAGCCGTCCCCCACGACGCCAGGTTATTAGCCGTCCCCACGACGCCAGGTTATTAGCCGTCCCCCACGGTGGAGCTGGGAATTAGTGCGACGCCAGGTTACTAGCCGTCACCAATGGTGGGGCTGGGAATTAGTGCGACGCCAGGTTATTAGCCGTCCCCCACGACGCCAGGTTATTAGCCGTCCCCCACGGTGGGGCTGGGAATTAGTGCGACGCCAGGTTACTAGCCGTCACCAATGGTGGGGCTGGGAATTAGTGCGACGCCAGGTTATTAGCCGTCCCCCACGACGCCAGGTTATTAGCCGTCCCCCACGGTGGGGCTGGGAATTAGCGCGACGCCAGGTTATTAGCCGTCACCAATGGTGGGGCTGGGAATTAGTGCGACGCCAGGTTATTAGCCGTCCCCCACGACGCCAGGTTATTAGCCGTCCCCCACGGTGGAGCTGGGAATTAGTGCGACGCCAGGTTATTAGCCGTCCCCCACGGTGGGGCTGGGAATTAGTGCGACGCCAGGTTATTAGCCGTCCCCCATGGTGGGGCTGGGAATTAGTGCGACGCCAGGTTACTAGCCGTCCCCCACGGTGGGGCTGGGAATTAGTGCGACGCCAGGTTATTAGCCGTCCCCACGTGGGGCTGGGAATTAGTGCGACGCCAGGTTATTAGCCGTCCCCCACGACGCCAGGTTATTAGCCGTCCCCCACGGTGGGGCTGGGAATTAGTGCGACGCCAGGTTATTAGCCGTCCCCCACGACGCCAGGTTATTAGCCGTCCCCACACGGTGGGGCTGGGAATTAGTGCGACGCCAGGTTACTAGCCGTCCCCCACGGTGGGGCTGGGAATTAGTGCGACGCCAGGTTATTAGCCGTCCCCCACGACGCCAGGTTATTAGCCGTCCCCCACGACGCCAGGTTATTAGCCGTCCCCCACGACGCCAGGTTATTAGCCGTCCCCCACGACGCCAGGTTATTAGCCGTCCCCCACGGTGGGGCTGGGAATTAGTGCGACGCCAGGTTATTAGCCGTCCCCCACGGTGGGGCTGGGAATTAGTGCGACGCCAGGTTATTAGCCGTCCCCCACGACGCCAGGTTATTAGCCGTCCCCCACGACGCCAGGTTATTAGCCGTCCCCCACGACGCCAGGTTATTAGCCGTCCCCCACGACGCCAGGTTATTAGCCGTCCCCCCACGACGCCAGGTTATCAGCCGTCCCCCACGACGCCAGGTTATTAGCGTCCCCCACGACGCCAGGTTATTAGCCGTCCCCCACGACGCCAGGTTATTAGCCGTCCCCCACGCTCACACGATGGGACGCAGGACAAATGCCTTGCTTTTTTCTGACAACATATCAATTTCTCCGTCCTCCCGGCACTTGGTGAAACACGACATGTTGATCTGGCAGTGTTCCAACACCAATTCCTCTAATCACATCCTACAGCACAGATCGATCTTCCTGGTCGGGTTCAAACAAAATGATGAGTGCCACAAGTTTTGACCACCCACCTCTGGTGGAAGCCAGGGACGTAGCAAAGGTGGGGGTGGCGGATCCTCACGAATTCCCACAGACCCCAACGAACATCTACGGGCCGATGTAAAAGTTCCAGGCCAGAACGAACGTCTATAGGCCCTTACAAGCGTCCACAGGTCCTTACGAGCGTCTACGGTCCCTACGAAATCTTAGGGGTCGCTACGAGCGTGTTCAGAGTCTCAAGAACGCATACGGGCCTTTACGAATACCTTTGGCTATTATTACGAAAGTCTACAAACCATTATGAATATATATGGGCTCTTGCGAACGTATGCGGGCTCCTACCAACGTCTGCAGGCTCTTACGAACATGTACGGGACCTTACAAGCCTTTACTGTCCCCTTACGAATATTGAATCAACGTTTTTGCGAGGAAATCTGACAGCCTGCATCTGGATGTATGGTTAGGCTGTCTGCATCACTGGTTTATAACAGTGCCATGTTTCCATACAATTTGAGGAAGTAGGGGATCGGACGTTCCGGGACCCCAATGAAAATGAAAACAAGAGTTGTTTTTCTAAGGAAAACTACGGCCCTTTTCGAAATGAAGTTGGCGAAAACCGAGGAGTTTAATTGTTTTGGGGTAGTTCGGGCCACCTTCGCAAAATCCGATCCTCCCCTTGGACAATTCCTGGCTACGTCCCTGGAGAGAAATCAACTGACCCCTTCTCTAGGTGGTTTTACAGCGGCATTTTACTCCAAGGTCACGCGGGCTCAGGAACAAGATAGAGCGAAGAGACCAGACAGTGATCTACATAAATTAGAAGCGATCACTGATAAAATTCCCATAGCAGTTTCAATAACGAAGTAGTTTTTACTATCGATGCCGCTGAAATAAGTAGAATTAAACTTACGATCATTAGCAAATAACGATACACTTTCTGGTTTTTGTCGAGACTGCACTCAGCTTTACGGTATCTGGCAGCCTACGTATGACTGCCAGATGACAAATTGGCGCTATGGTTAAATTAGCGAAGGATACCGTTATAAGTGAATTTTCTGAGCAACAGTAGGTACAATAACAAAAGTAACTTCAATCGATACCAGCAAAGTTTGTACATCCATACCCGATACTCCCGAAATTCACACACCCCACAAGTGGCTAATATTCGCAACACATATCACGAGTAGGACGCTTGTGTAACGTCTGTTCGTTGAAGGTGCAGTGGTAGTCCAATATGCGGACGACACCCAAATTTTGGTTAGTGGTAAAAAATCGGAATTTCGAAACATCGTCACGAGGATGGAATATGGTTTGGACTCTCTTGACTCTTGGTTTTGTGCAAATGGCCTCAAAGTGAATGCCGGAGAGACTCAACTAATGCTGCTGGGAAATCAGCAAAACTTGCGCCCCCCCGAAATTACCGTAAAATTTCGCGATCACAATCTAATTCCCATCTCGGAAGCAAAAAATATCGGATTAATCTTTGACCGCTCTCTCCGCTGGGACTCCCACGTCTCCACCATCACTAGGCGCTGCTTCGGTCCTTTGAGTGGTCTGTCGCATCTGAGGAGTTACCTGCCGCCCGCTGTCATTTCCACTTTATTCAATGCCTTGGTACTCTCGCCGATCCGGTATTGTATTTCGGTGTACGGCAATGGAACGGAAAAGAATCTGTCTCGCATCCAAAACATTAACTATGCAGCAAAAGTAATTTTCGGCCGCAAAAAATTTGATCATGTATCGGATCTGCTGGAGAAATTGGGCTGGCTGAACGCGCGGGACCTCGTTCAGTACCACACGCTGACCTTGCTGCACAAGGTGCGCCGCCTGGGTGAGCCAGAGTCACTAGCCTGCGAATTTGCTCTGGTATCACAGACACGCGACAGGACCACCAGGCAAGACAGCGATCTGCACGTGCCCAGATCGCGAACCAACATGGGCAAGCGACGTTTTTGTAGTCGCGCGGCTAGGCAATACAATGCCTTGCCGCCCGATCTGACGCGGCTACCCATGACCCTGTTTGGACCGCACCTAAAGCGTCACCTGCGTAGGAACCCGGATTGTGGAGGCATTTAGCGCCTTATTTATGTGTCTGCTTTTATGACTGCTTGTAGACGATATCTGAATGTATGATACTTCTGCCGACCTCTTTTTTATTTGCATGACGTGAGGCTGTAATAGCCACGAGTTAATTGCGGATGGCCTTAATACACGTCTGTCTGTCTTTCTGTCTGTCTGATTGTCATATTGTGGTATGGTTTTCGGAA
>JAOTOM010002559.1:0-2500 GCA_034440615.1 Ashinkailepas kermadecensis | reverse complement strand
TAAGAAGTTTTCCGGTGTCCGTTGGTTTCCGGAACACGTTTGTGACAAAAGTGCCTGAGGCTGTGTCGATGCTAATGTCTAGAAAATTGATTTTGATATTTACGTTCTTCTCTATGGTGAAAGTTAGCCCCGACACACCTTGCAAGCGGGAGTGAAGGTCCTGGAGGGCGAATGTGTCAGTTACTTCGACCAGGATGCCATCTATGTATATGCAGTATATGTAGGTCTGTTATTGACTGACAAAACCTGGTGTTCAACCCAACACATCAATACTTGGGCAAGCAGCATCCCTAGGGGTGACCCCATAGCAACAACATCTGTTTGGTAGTAAAGATTACCACTGAGGCACCTAAAGGGAGCCTTCGTGGTGCAGAGTTTGAGCATGGCGGGCATCACGGTCTCAGGGATGGCAGGTGGGGCGAGTTCAGTGTGCCGGTAGGCGTAGTCACAGATATTGTCGTTAGTACGCTCGAGTGGTACATTGGTAAACAGGTTTGTCACACCCAGTGAAGCCAGCATGCCCTGTCGCTGCTTCGAGCGTACAATATCAATACACTTACTGGACGGCTCTAGCGCTTACGTAAGCGGCAAGTATGGAGATAGCACAGTGTTCAGCCCGTTTTGCGAGATGGTAAGTCGGGAGTGGTATTTGCGAGATCATAGGGTGCAATGGGTTACCTGCCTCATGTGTTTTGACATATCCATACATGTACCCCGGCTGATATTCGACTACATGCAGATCTATTGGCAGCGTTAATTGGGTACTTCGCCTCCCTCTTGAGGTCTTCGATGGGATTACGGTTATTAGCATCTTCCTGAATTTGGAATTGTCACGCAGAATGGTGTCAATCTTGGCATAGAGTCGCTCTGGTCAAGAATGACGTTGGTGTTGGATTTGTCGGCTTTTCGTGCTTGGATGCCGGCGTTGTCCCTCAGCTCCTTCGCCGCATGCTGGCTGCAGTAGCTACGCTGCCAAAAAAAGGCAGCAGTAGCTATGATGCCAATTCACAAATCCTCCAGCACACAGGGACTTACTTTATTCGGCTCAACAAACATCTGAACAGAGTTCACGCAACAGCCGCTAGGTGTCGGAACAACACCATATTATAGAGGGCAGCACCATGCATCCAAACAATTCGTAGCAATTACTCTCCAACATTACTTACATAGCCTAGTTCTGCTCATGAATATCATGCATGAACACACCAACGATGGAATACGTATTGTAAGAAGATAGAGTCTGCAGAAAAAATACTTCCATGTCCGTTCCGCGATTGTGTTCAATCAGCAATGTGTAGATAATTATTTGCCTGCAAGCTATACTAATAAAACAAAAAGCCTACGAATCAATCACCTACGTCATTATTGACCAGAGCGGCTTCTATGCCAAGATTGACACCATTCTGCATGACAATGCCAAATTCAGGAAGATCTCCCGTAATCCCATCGAAGACCTCAAGAGGAAGGCGAATAACCTAATTAACGATGCCAACAGATCTGTAGGCAGTGCATCGGACCTCACACGTATCACAAGCGAATGCCACCCGGGGTTCATGTATGGAAATGTCAAAACACCTTAAGGCAGGCAACCCATTGCACCCTATAATTTCGCAAATACTACACCCGACTTACCATCTGGCACAACGGACTGAACGCTGTGCTACCTCCAAACTTGCAGCTTATCTACGCGCTAGAGCCGTCCAGTAAGTGCATTGATATTGTACGCTCGAAGCAGCGACAGGGCATGCTGGCTTCACTGGGTGTGACAAACCTGTTTACCAATGTACCACTCGAGCGTACAAACGACAATATCTGTGACTACGCCTACCGGCACACTCAACTCGCCCCACCTGCCATCCCTGAGACCGTGATGCCCGCCATGCTTAAACTCTGCACCACGAAGGCTCCCTTTAGGTGCCTCAGTGGTAATCTTTACTACCAAACAGATGTTGTTGCTATGGGGTCACCCCTAGGGATGCTGCTTGCCCAAGCATCTATGTGTTGGGTTGAACAACAAGTTGTGTTAGCCAACAACAGACCCACATACACTGCAGATACATAGATGACATCCTGGTCTAAATAACTGACACATCCGCCCTCCAGGACCTTCACTCCCGCTTGCAAGGCGTGCCAGGGCTAACTTTCACCACAGTAAAGAACGTAGATAACAAAATCAGTTTCCTAGACATTAGCAGCGACACATCCTCAGGCGCTTTTGTCACAAACGTTTTGCGGAAACCAACGGACTCCGGAAAACTTCTTAGGGGCAAAAGTGGGTGTCCAGACAGGCAAAAGGTCAGTATCATCAGAGCCTATGTGCACGTGGCCATTAAACACTGCTCTGAAGCAGCTTTCATCAGTGTCCAAAGTGCAACCAAGAAGGGCCCTTGTGGCTCATAGTTGCACTGATCTTTTATGTCTTTTTGTCTATGTCATCTGTGAAAAGGATCCGGTTATTAACCGGCAGCCGAACATGAGGGTCACGCTGCATCTCTCTCTC